>OY743227.1:16489516-16732752 GCA_963555765.1 Orthonevra nobilis | reverse complement strand
AGAAGTTTTTCTACAATTCATGGTTTTAAACGCTCTTTGAAAGCTTGAGTTTGAAGAAAGTATTGACATCAATTTTAAAGCCTAAGTTGTTTCCCTTTATCAAGCCTTGATTGACTTTTTAAGACAATGGGGTACAAGTTACAACTTGGGAATCTATAGAAACAGCTTTTCAATGTATCGAAATTTGGAGGTGAACTTGAAATCAATGACGAAATAAATTGACGAGGTTACTTGTGTCAAACAACATCTCAGTGAAGAATGGACACTTCTTAAGAAATGGGTTAAAATTTTCAAACATTCGAAATATGGAAATACTATTTTAAGACTTGTAAAGAATCGCAGTCACTCCAGCTTCGAATACCGCGACCGAAAAAGTGTTCTCAACTTTAAAAAACATTTGATGTCCAAAGTTGATACACTAGAAGCACTGTTAAAAACACTGTTAAGTACAATAATGATTCGACTGTCCAGACTTAAAAAAAATCTAAAGAGATCGAGTTGAAATCTTGGAAAATTACATTGGGAAGCAAAATATAAATGAAATACATTTTGTATTGTTTAGTTTAAAAAACTAATTTTAAAATACAATCTGAATTATAAATAATTTTAATGAATATAATTTGTTCCTAAACTTTTTTTGAGTTCATTTTTGAGTTAATAATAAAACATCCTCTTTTTTGCTCCTGGAAAAATGGTCCACGGGTCATTCCACAACTCTTAAATGTGCCACATATTTAAGGACTCAAAATAAGAAGCCATAAAACGAAATACAATGAAATAAAATACAATTACAAAATATGGAATAACTTCTTTGCCAGCAACTAATTAATTTTTTATTTTATTTAATACATTGATATTTCAGACAAGAATTTAGTATGAATTCTGCCCCGCTATCACGGGCTAGAGTCTGTCATTTCGGTCCAAAGGAAGATATCGCGCCGGGGGCAAAACCATGCTTTCCTTATTTTATGTTTATTTCGACATTTACGGAAAAGTGAACAAAATCAGTCGACTAATATGGAGTGGCTCTAGCCCGGAGAAACTTCATGAAAAAGAACTGCATCCACGTGCTGCATTGGTGGACGATACTTTTCCGAAAAAAAGGGTCAAATTGCAACATTGAAAAATTTTAAGGACATTTTACATCGCGAAGTTACAACGAAAGGGAATTCCTTTAGCATCCGTGTGGTGTCAAGGTGATGGGGCAAGCTCACATGTAACCAAGCCTGTTGTGGCAGAATAGCGAAGCAATTTTCTCGAAGAAATCTGGTAGACCAATCCAGCAAACTTAAATGTTTTTAAGTAATCCATTATTTCACTAACAGAGGCAATCACCACTTAATGCCTAAAGGCAGTGGCAAATAACTTTTGAATAAGATGTCGCACGATTAAAGAATTGGTCATAAGCCATACCCAACTCATGGTTTTCCCCAATCTTGCTTGCCTTTACATTATTTAATTACTCAATACCGGAAAAGTATGGTGCAGCCCAGCCTTAGACAGCGACCGTACTATTGTGTTGCCGTTAAAAATAGAGATTAAGACAGCTTAATAAATAAAGACTCATTAAAAAAATTAACGGGGAATTGTATTCATTTATTTCACGTGCGTGGAGGCCGATTGAACCCTTCTTTTTGGAAAAAGAAATAAAAAAATTATTTTAAATGAAAAAAAAATTAATAAATAATATTAACTACAAACTATACAAACGATGATAATAATAATAAAAAAAATATTTTTTTATGTAGATAAATTCATTGAGCACCCTGTACATGCAACAATGTGCACCTATATGAGAGATAGGTAATGTGATTCATCAATTGATTTTTAGTGACTGTATGTATTAAATAAGGGTACACCAGGGCTCAATATTTAGACCCGTATTATTCCACTTTTTTGGCAATGATCTTTCATCGTCCTGGTCTTATTGCAGTGCAGATTTTATTATCTCTTTTTAGGCTCAGGATATACCCGGACTGTTTATCAGGCTCATGGTTGCCGTGTTTGTTCGGTGGAGAACTACGCGAAACATTGAGGATGGTCTAATGTTGCGTGGGTTGGTGTGATACAAGACCACATGAAGAAGAGAGGAGAAAAATATTGCTCCAGTTAGCAATATATATATAAAAAGTATTTCATCTATATCATCATTAACAAGGGTTACGACACGAGCAGTGTGCAAATAAAGATTATATAAATTGACTTAAGGATATAAGGATGGAAAAGAGAATATTGTCATTTAAAAAATCCAAAGGTTGACTTCATTCTGTTTAATATTATTTCAATGTGCGATAGGAAATCAAGCTCCCCAACGCAAATAAAAGCAAAATCGCACATCGCTTGGACTAGTGGAACAGGAGATCCGTTGAAGGCATGTGCATAGGAAGAAGGCCTTTCTACTGAAGATGCTCTACTAGATTTTTGTTCATATATTCATATGGGTTTGGATGGGAAAAAGTCTTGTGCTGGTCTCTTTGTTGATATAACAAAAGCCTTCGACATGGTAAACCATACCATTCTTTTGGATAAATTGGAAAAAGTAGGTTTTCGTGGGTTTATCCTCAAATGGTTTGAATCATATCTAAAAGATAGAATGCAAAGAGTTAAAATTGGAGAAAATACCAGTAACTTGAAAGTGACCAATCTTGGTGTACCCCAAGGATCTGTGCTTGGCCCAATTTTGTTCCTTATTTATATAAACTCTTTATTCGAGCAATCATTCGTAGGCAAAATTAGCGCTTTTGCAGATGATCTTGGTATTGCTAGTTACAAAACTAAGCTAATGTTTTTTAGCCTAAGTTTGCAAGAACCCCCGGACTTAGACATTATATTGCATGCATCAGATTGTATTAATCAAAGTTTATCTGACTGTAAGTGTAGGAAAATTAATGACAATAATAACAATAGTAATGCAGTAAATTGTAGTGGAGATTGCTTTAAAATTGATATTGTGGAGGATTTTAAATACCTTGGTGTCATCATCGACCAAAATATGAGTTGGTCCAAACACATCTTGTGTTTAAAGCAATATCTACTATCATCCATTCGTTGTTTTTATCGGCTCATGAAGTACTTTTCCATACGTACCTTAAAAATTTTTTATAATGGCATATTCCATTCAAAAATGCAATATGGTATTAGCCGTTGGGGTGGTGCGTATCGCAATAAACTCCAACAGTTAACTGTGTTTCAAAAATGTGCCATAAAGTTGTGGCTTCTAAACTTTGACCATAATCAAATCGAAATTCTGTTGCGCTTCCATATTTAAATATCTGAATTATTATATCGGAATTATTATTTAGTATTCCCAAGATCACTATTTGCTTCCGCACGCTTAAATTGTATATTTTTTTAATTGTTATTGAACATAGATGTTATCAATAAATATTTAACTAACATTTGCTTTGTACACCCCAGACTGAATTACAATAAATTGAAGTGGCATTTATTTCTATTTTCTATTAAATATAAAATGTCACTAACTATTCTCATAAAATAGTTCTATAATTATAGCTAGATTAGATTAAATATTTAATGTTTAAGAAAGATGTAAACTGTATGAGAATAATGAACAATAAATGAATGAATGAATGAATTGAGGTTGACACTTGACACTGACGGGGCAAGTCAGAGTCTATAATGCCACACTCAACGTCATAAATAGTCAAAATAAAGATAATAGGTCCTAAGTGACTTCCTTGATAAACTTGAGAGATGGATCGGACACTTCAGGTATAAATAGAACTTGATACTGTCAATTCTCTTAGGAAAAAAAAAATCCAAAAGACGAAGGCCGAAAAAACCCAGGGGCCTTAAATTTCCCTAATGCTAAAAAAAACTCAAATTATAACATCCAAACAGCTGCGGAAAAAAATTAACCCAAACACCATAATCGAAAGACCTGTTGGATTTTTTGCAAATCCACAAGCGGACTACTAGCGTCTTTACAAGCTACCAACCGAAATCCTTAAAAGCTGCACAGAAAGGCAAAACTTTAAGATTATGCATGAAATGTTTTCAGCATGAAAATGGAAGGGATTACCATCAATCAAGTGTTTGACATCTTAATATTACCCACTCTTGATTTCCCAATGCAACTATAAACCATTTGGATGTTGGCGTTCTCCGATTCTCCAAACACTGTCTGTGTCCTTGTTTGAAATGCTGTTCAAAAGCAGCTATTCCCACCTCGGCACTATACATCAACAGTTCTCCATCGAAGTATAATTGAATCAAATTACCCAGACCATTCAATAGAAGTGATGTCATACCATCCATGATGAAAATGACATTGATTCCGATGTCGATGATGGTGCCGATGACGATGATGATGAGATTCTCGGTTTTGGTTTCACAAACTAGAGGGCGAATTTCGAAGCAATATCTGCGATATTCATCGAAGCAATTTGTGCTATAGTCTGTCTGTCTATAGAGGTATGGAGGTGGCTGCCAGCTGGCGGTATACATCGACCACAATCGTAATCATCAGACAAAGGAGGCCTATACAGGCTGTATTATACAGAAAGTGGCATGTGGTATCATACAAATCGATGTGACACCCAGGGGACAATTATAATCGTTCTTGTCGATAAGTATCTCATCGAATGGGAAATATTTTTCGCTGATTTCACCGTGTCTACACGCCTGTGAATCACATGCTGAACATGTCTGCCGCTGCTCCAGCTACCAATTTTATAATAATCAAGCTACTGACCGACAGATACATTCGTGCTGCGATGAATATTGTCATCGGTTGAACCTCACATACATCTTGTGTCGTTCACATCGCTCATTTTGATATCGCAAAGGACACGATGATAATAATAATAATAATGTGCAATTACACAGTTTCCATAACCGCGTACAGAGGATGCGCTCATTTGTACGCGCGGTTGTCCTTGTTCATAAATCGTCGAGAGCACATTATGCGAAAATTAACAGAAATAAGCGAAACACAAAACAAACCAACAGCGACAACACACAAGGATGCAGCAAAAAAGGACATAAGAATGCATTACACCCGACCATTTCATTAGTCGCTGTTACGATTTTGTGAACGTAAAATTTGCTAAAGGATGCGCTTTGCATGTGCACGGATGGGGTATGGGATGGAAGGAATGATAGCAACTGGGCGCCAGAAGACAGCTCCCACTTGTGCTCTCTCATCCTGATGCTGGTGTGCGCCAGGATATGTGAGTGCTGTTTGGCTTTTTGGATAGTTTTCATTTACTGTAAGTGCACTTTACATTGTATACATACTCGTACGTATTATGGAAATGGTCCTGGGTACTGTGCGGCTTTTACTCAAGTGGAACTTAATGCTGGGCCTACCCAGGGATATACCATACTCGTACGGCATAGGCTGAGGTAAAAATGATAACCGAGGACTTTGTGCACAGAGTGATATGTCAAATGGCGGTTGTAACCATCGGGAATAGGAGAAGGCCACGACTATGCATTTAGTTTATGTTAAAAGTGTTCAACTCTCTCTCTTTTCATCCCGAAGGATAATAATAATTATGATTGCATCACATCCTCGCTCAGTTCTTATTTTGTTATTGTTGTGCCTATTATTAGGTATTTAAAAGTATAATTTGAGAGTGGTTTACTCGAGAGGGACGTCAGACTCTGTGCTAAATGTGCTAAAATTAGAGGTGCTTTGGTGAGTTAATTGCTCGAAGGGACGACGCGAACGAGGGAAGAAATGTGAAGTTAATCGTGTGGAAAATTAACACACAAGCAAGTAACTGATTAAATTAATGGGGCACTGGCAATGGATGATAAGATATGAGATGTTTTGGTGCTTTATGACATTTTCAGGACACCAAATGGGAAAACTAATGGCCCAAGCAAGGAGACAAAGCTGAGGCAATTGACTTTTGGGTCTTTCGTTAAGCTGGATGTGGTCATGAAACTAATAGATCATATTTATGATAACAAAACTCGTATGACGTAGAAAACGGAATGGCTTTTGTGGTTTGTCATAAGGCCAATGCCAATTTATTAAATTAATTTTTGTTCAAATAATGTATGGGGACCGGCCCTCTTCTGCCTGAAATAGTAATATTTTTAAGTAACTTCATGTCCTGCCGGGTCTTCAATGCATAATAACATTTGTATGTTTTTTATATTTTACTTAAATATTGTTTAAATATTTAAGAAAAAAGTATATTTTTTAAGTTTAAGTAACAATATAGATTTTCACCGCGAATGATGTCGTCCTATTTAGATGCTCTTAATTCCACTCATTGTTAAACAATATACGCATAGAATTGCACTTCGCCCAGCAGAGCGCTTCAACTCAATACAGATTTGAATCTAACAAGAATCCATTGCAAAATTAAGGCTCCAGAAGGAACCTTCCCTTAAATTTAGCTGGCTGTATGATTCACAGGATCAAATTCAATAAAATAAATGTGAAAAGGTGTGAAGTTACATTACATTACAAAAATTAAAGAATTGCACCACGTTGAATCCTCATTTTGTTAAGGGGAACTCAACATTCAAGAAGTTTCCCGCCCAAGAATAATTGACCAATAAGAAAAATCAGTGGAAACGCGTAGCAAACCCTTTATTCGACAAAATGACGTTCAAACAAATACAATTTCTAATTGCTACCAAGGCTCCATTGTCAAACAACAAAACAACAACTTAGTGAACTAGAGAGCTGAGGTTCTGGAATTGTACCACAAAGAGCGATTACAGGGAACATGAACTAAATAGTTGCTGTTCGATTTGTGTAATCGCTCGTGTGGTGAAGTAAATTAGGGAGTTTTTAAGTTGCAAGTTTCTGAGTTCGAGGGCACATCTTTCGTTTTGCCAACGGCAATCAAGTGATGGGCTGAACGCGTTAAACTATTGTCTTTTCTGGCGTAAAGGCCAGAAAAGACAATAGTTTAACGAAATTCTCAAAGAACGTTTTGTATCAGTAAAGAAGATTGAATGAAAAAGCTCAAAAGCGCGCATGTATTGCTTTTTGACGAAACATAATTTTGTATCTAAGTTGAGTTTATAAGCAGAAAAATGGGATATAGGTGCACTAAGAACGATAGGCAACGCTTCTTAGATGAATTGTTGATTTGCAAGTTCTGCCCGAGTGATTATTGGTCCTATTTTTTTGAGCCAGCGACAGAAAGTCACTGCAGAGTTTATTTCAGCACAATGAGAACATAATCCTTAAAGGCTAAGGATAATAAATCAATAGGCTAGTGCAGAGACAAAGTCTGGGCACCTCGGTCATTAAACCGCACGACTTTTTCTTATGGACATGGAAAGACTACACATTTTGGCCGAACTTTTTCAACTCGAACTTTCAGAGTTTGTCTCCATACTAAGTTTAATGTGGTGAATAAAAAAGCCTCATACAACAGCATTATTATGTGGAGCAAGCAAGTTAGATTCATCCACTTCTCTCGACCTTCATCGAAATGATTTATTCTTAAAACCTAGCCCAATAAACAGAAAACCCTCAGACACACTTCGAGTTAGTTATTTTATGACATTAAGTCCTCATTTAGGCTCGCGGGGGTGTGTGTTTTTTTTACGAACTGACTGGTTTCCTGAGAACTACTTAAATCGAGACACAGATATTTAATCAAATTAAGTCTCTCGAAAGATTTGAAGGTCTGTTGCACTTCTGCGAACTTGCACCCGACTAACTATCAAGTGAATCCAGATACAAAAACCCACTGCAATTTTGAATAAATCTGAAATAAGTGTCTTAAAATTCCTAAATAAGACACCTCCGCGTTAAGCTTGTTGACCAGAAAGCGCACGAATTAAATCACTAGAGAACATTTGCTAGAGTTTTATAAAATATTTTATGCAGACGTTTTCAACATTCAGCCAAATAAGGAATAGAAGTGAAAAAAAAACACTTTCTAATCCGTCTTCCCCGTTCGTCGTGTTTATACTACTGTGTCCAAAAAATAAGGTGACATATGAATTTAAACTGCGCTCGTCGAAGGATTTGAAAATTTTTCTTTCTTTTCAGGTTGGTAGTACTGTCAGTGACATCTATGTGAAATTTCAAGTCAAAATATATTCATAGTATAGAAATACGCGTCGTTTTGTGAGCTGCTAAAAGTGAGTTTTTCGTTATTTGCGATGTCGAAATTTATTGAGCAAAGAATTTGCATTAAATTTTGTTTGCGGAATCAATTTTCTGCTGCGGATACGTTGTGGATGGTGCAGAAAGCCTTTGATGATGAGGCTTTGTCTAAAAAATGTTTACAAGTGGTATAGCGATTTCCAAGCCGGCCGTGAACGTGTCGAAGACGAAGAGCGTTCTGGGCGACCATCAACCTCAACCGATGAAGCTCACGTCCAACAAATCAAAGATTTGGTGTTGAAAAACCATCGATTAACGATTAGAGACCTTGCTGATGAAGTTGGCTTATCGAAAGGCTCAGTCAATACCATTTTGAAGGATGCTTTGGGCCTCAAGCGCGTCAAATCTCGACTGGTACCGAAAACATAGAATTTTTTAGAAAAAGACGCCGCGTTGAAGTGTGTGAAACAATGCTTTCCGACTACCAGGATGTCATGAAACGCATTATAACTGGCGATGAGACATGGATGTATGCTTACGACCCCGAAACAACCGATCAATCGAGCGAATATCGTGCCAAAGGAGAGCCGAGACCAAAAAAACCGCACCAAAGTCGCTCAAAAATCAAGGTCATGTTGACTGTTTTCTTCGATTATCGTGGTGTTGTGCTTTATGAATTCCTTCCAACCGGCCAAACAGTCAACAAGGAATATTATTTGAACGTTATGCGTCGTTTGCGTAACGCTATCCGCCTAAAAAGGCCGGAATTGTGGAAAGACAATTCTTGGTTTTTACACCACTATAATGCACCATCCCATACCGCACTCGTAATTCGTGATCATTTCGCCAAAAACTCAACCCATATCGTTCCGCAACCACCGTATTCACCTGATCTGGCGCCGTGCGACTTCTGGCTATTCAACAAGCTCAAAAGACCGCTCCGGGGACACCGGTTTGATACGATAGAGGAGATTCAAGCCGCAGCGAAGACGGAACTGAAGGCCATCCCGGAAAGTGACTACAACCAGTGTTTCAAAGATTGAAAAATCCGTTGGCATAAGTGCATTGCATCGGGAGGGGATAACTTTGAAGGGGATAAAATTGATTTGGAAGAATAAATAAAGAATTTTCAAAATATATACAATGTCACCTTATTTTTTGGACACTACACGCGATTTTTCAAAGAAAAGTAACTGCAGGGACCATTCCCATTTACATGTCTGTAGCTTTGATTTTCCGATATGTGATTATAAAAATCAATAAATAAGTTCATCCTCGAAAAGTCCTTATTTGGTGTGGTTTTTGAGGCGAATGAATAATTGGACGAAGTACTCGCAACTTGGAAATAAGTTATGCAAACAAAATCTGTTTGGGAAAAAATCCCACAACCTTCCGGGTTATCGTTAAAGGACTTTATATTTCAACAAACGCGTTAAATCTTTCACGCATAATTGCAATTGACCAAGAAATATTGAAATCAAATAATTTTTTATTAATTAAAAATCGTTACTGACCTAACATTTCGAATTGAAATAATCCAAAAATCACTGAAAACTCGTTTCAGAAAGCTATTCTCAAAACATTTCATTTCCGCTGGGATGTCATATTGTGAAATATGAATATCGTCCTCAAAGTAAATACCGACTAAATTTAGACTGAACGACGAGGACTCATTTAAGATGCTCAGAAACCAATTTGTGAAACCATATTTCATACATGATAATCGGATTTACGTAAATTACTCGAAACAAATCTGATCTTCTCTCCCTTCATATAGCCTGAGAAGAGGCAAGAGATACACAAGAAAAAAAAAACAAGACCTAAAGAAATTCAACAACAAGGACATAATATGAAACTCAAGGCAGATAGCTTTAATATCACCTGAGAATCTGTTTAAAGAGAGGCAAAATAAAGAGGAATACGAGTATACGAGTATTTGTGTTCGTATACATTCAATCGATGGGCATGATGATAATAACAACGATGATGATGATGACGAAGATAACCTCGAGGCTACATTAAACTAATCCAAGTGAATGAACGACAAACTAACTATACAAGGATGAAAATCCCTGCTATCCTTCGAAAACACAGATGGCGATACAAACAATATACAATACATCTTTGTATGCACAACCTAGATAGATGCTAACATGTGTATATGTTTGTATGTATTCACATTTAGATTGAGTGCAAGCAATAAAGGATCAAAAGGAAACCAGAGGGAAAATCGATAAACTAAATAATATACGAGGGCAAAAGTTTTCCCCAATATGGTAGTGTATCACCATTGCATAGCATATCCCATGCCTTCTCTCGCAGGCCCTTTACACTATCACAACATCTAAACAGTAGTGGGTGAACAAAAACAGGCAGATGACTTCACGTGCAAATAATAAAACATTGAGTATGAGCCTTGATTGATGCGATTGTCAATGGGAGAGTTTTACGAACCCATATGGCCCCGGAGATGGAAGCTTGTGTTTTTTTTTTTTTTTTTTTTCTATTTCGTCCTTTATGTTACTTTACTTGGTTGCTGATTTTTAAGGGTTCCATGTTTATTTTCTTAAGACGAAGTCTTTATAAAAAATGTAAGCTTGAGGACATACTTTTGAGGGACATGGATGTATGTTGTCTGTTCTTTCTTTTTTTTTTGGCAATTCGTTTGTTGTGGTGAACTCCGAGAGGTTGAATTGATGAATTGCTTATAAGTTACAGGAATGTCGTTTTGTTTTGTCCTTTTCTTGGTTTTACTTAAGGGCTTTTTTTGTTACCTCTGTTTAGGAAATTGCAATTCAATCAGTGGATGTGGTACTTACCTGAAAAAAAAAGAAAAGAAATATTTGAAAATTTGATATATCATAAATAAATTTTGTAAATAAAATTTTATTAGATTTATAAGAAATATATTAAGTAGAAAATCATTTAGAGATTTGGATAGCTCACTAAGTTTTGTTGCGAATAGTTTCAAATTTATATAAGAAATAAGATATTGCATTTTAAAGAGCCTTTTTAATGTCAAATAGTTTGTTTGAGAATTTTATTATATTTACATTAATAGTTTAATTTGACTTTTATTTCATGTATTCGATTTCGACAGTTTTGAAGATTTTTAATTAAAAAATAACATTTAACATCAGAAACCATCGATTTATTAAAGACATGAACCTGACCTGATCTGGTAAAAAATATGGTAGAGCGCACCACCCTGGCCAAGATGGCATGCTGGATAGTAAATAGCAATACATCGAAGTCTGCAACTGCCATGATGAAACTTCTGTGGCGGCTCGGAATCGGAAATAAACTGGAGACCTTTTCTCCGCCTTTTGTACGAAAAGTTTATGTCGTACAAAGAAATCATGAAGCTAGTCATTGGTTCTCCAAGGAGCCAACCGTTTTTATTACTCAAGGCGTATAGACCTCATCGAGTCTTTGCGGCATGAGTACTTTCATCTGGCCTTTGACTCGTTGCTTCGTTGTTTTGCTATTATGAACAGAAGCTGACGCAGGTAGTTGCCCTGACGCATCTCTGATGAAGCATTAACTAGTCAGAGGATTTTTTTTTATATCTGCCCCTGCCCAAGTGGCGGACACTGCGTTCTGAAGGAAGAGACCAATTGTATCTTAGGGGAGTTTGTTTGGGCTAACAGACATTCCATCCTTCTAATGAAAGTCATGTTGTCTTTAGCATTGGATTGTCTAGTGTCCAATGGGGAGCATATCTCTTTGAAGAAGATACCCCTTCTTAACCAAATTAGAGCTGGACATTCACAAAGAACATGTACAGACGTTGGTTGTACTGAGCCCTAGTTTGGTAAGATGTGATCTCTATCGGCAGTGGCCTGAGAGGAAGCTCACGAGCTTTCTAATTTTCTCCTTGTTGTGATTAAGGATTTCTCTGTAAGAGAAGGGATTGATTAGTAATTTAGATTGCCTGAGTCCCGGTTGATTTCTCCAGTGGGCAATGCGTAGCTTGTTCTCCCATTTATTGGTCAGACCACAGAAAGGTTCCGGACCAGTGAACGTGGTTTTAGAACCAGCCCTGGCTAGTTCGTCCACAATTTCTTTGCTTTCGATTCCATGATGACCTGTAACCACTCCTAGCCTAACTTTGTTACGTCAGGCCAGGGATTGTAAGGCGTCGTAGCAGCTTTTGACACTTTTGGATTCCACTAGATTTGATGACAGTTTTTTGAGCGCTGTTTGGCTGTCTGAATATGTAAGATTACTGGCCCCTTTAGTGCCTTTTGCAAGGTTTTCTATGGCACAAGATTCAATAGTTTTGGTTCAGAGGATGATTCAATTATAATACTTAAAAAACTCAAGCGTCACCTTATGAGATCAACACACTATGACTTTTCAAATAATTATTTGCATGAGAAAGCTAATCAAAAGTCATAACGAAATCAGCTTAAAGGTAGCAGCCATGATTGCACTTTTCTGGTAGCGACTCGAAAGTGAGGAGCGACAACAGGCCTTTGTCGAATTATTACTGTAAGTTCTTAAGATCTATATTAGGGTGGCACGAAGCCCAAGGGTCATGATGATATGATGATTAGTCAACGAAATATCCCAGGCATATTTACACAGGGATAATTTAACCTTGATTTTTGCTACTGTGTGATAGTGTGATAGCACATCGGATTTTCTTCGAATACAATGGATGGTAGTCACTAGAAAGAAACCAATTTATCGTTCGGATACTAGAAATATTACTATTTTCAGAACAACAGAGCTAAAATAAGGATCGGTCAGGATTTTTGTCCCATGTTTTATTGGCAATATAAATTGGACAAGTTTTACAATTTTTTAAGTGTGAGTTTTAGCGTTAAGTCTTGCTCTTAATTATGTTTCAACTCACAGGTTGGAGATCTAATGATATAAAACAAATACATACTTGAAATAAGGTGCAGCACTGAATATATAATTATCTTAATTTTGTTATATAAAAGTAAATATTTAAGGGTAAATTAAGGCAGAAACCGCAGATAGTTTTTATTGATTTTGTAGATATTATTTTTCTTATAATGTTCAATTTACGGGATGGAAGACTGTTATGGTTTATAAAAAAGTTATGCCGTAATTTTAAAAATTTTAACAATCAGTTTCAAAACGTGACTGTGCCGAATGGATGCTTGTTTGTGCTGTAATTTATTTTTAGATTTTTATTATCATTTGTGTAATATTTCAAAACATTTTTAGAGAAAAATTAATTATCAAGTGATTGTATTTAGCGGTCGTGAAAAACTATAGAACTTGAACGCAATCGCAATTGAATTGAAAATTTGAGAGAACAGCGATTAAAAAACAGGTTTTTTTAAGATCGCGAAAGGACTCAAGAGCAAGTTGCAGCATTATTGAAATATTATTGCAATAAAGAAAATATAAGTGGACATAGCTCTGGTACATTCATTCTTTCATTATCTGTTAATTTTGTAAAAGAGTCCCTTCAAGTAGTAGTCGTATATTTAAATCGAAAACCAACTTGGAGATCTGCATATGAACGTTTCCGAGCCGGTATAGGTGTACTAAGAATTATGATGTATTACTGATAGCAGATTTGATAAATCCCACAAATGAAGTTGAATATAGAGGAAAGCAGAGTTTCATAAATGATGATGGAATCAACAAAAATGTAGTATCGAGTAACAACAACAAACTAAAAGTTTATTTTAATCGATAAACCAGAAGAGTTTTAGCTTCGGATAAGTTCGGATAGGTTTCACATTGCTATCCAAATCATAGCCGTTGTTAAATCATTTTGGTTGCATTTTAAATCTACAGAAATTTGCAACATTTTTTTGAAAATAATAAAATACTTTCCAAATATACAATCTTCGACTCTGCCTCCAAATGTTCAAATTGAAGTCTCCATTTATAGAAATAATCATCATTTTTGATGGAGAAATTGGATTCTTGGAACTCCAGATTCGAAGCGACGTACCCTAATAAATTTAAATGGGCACAAAATCTACGAAAGTACACTTAATTCATGCGCAAAATTTAGGCTTGATTCCTGAGTCTCAAAATAGATAAACCTCTCAGCGATTTTCAAATTAGCGCCCTTTTTTCAAATAATCTCGGCGGACCTCATATTAATTTGACTTTGTTAAAATAAAAAGGTAGTCGACTTCAGAGTGCCAGCCTGGAAACAAAGCCAATTTCAGATACCATAAAAGTAAAACTAAATGACCCAGTTAAGCCCTCAATCGTTCGAAAAATCCGCATAAACTGTAAGCCTTTGCGCGATTATTTGAATATGGCCGTCAAATATAATAGAATGCACATCCTCCAATCAGCTATTTCCTTTTGTGGAAATAAGAATTTAAGTTTCCATTGAAATCAATTACAACATAAAGAATACTTCACTATTTCACTTCCCCATGGAATTCCTTTTATTGTACAATTTTCGTGCCAAAAGCAAGAAAGGGAATCGAATCCCAATAACCGCACCAATAAAAGGAAACCGCGTTATTATCAATTTATGCATCTTATTGCATTCATTTCCTTCCTCCATCAATGCAAATTAAGGCTCCGCCTCACTCTAAGGCAACACTGACCATGATCGAATTTCCGTCTCCGGGTTTTCGACCAGAATACACCAAGGAACAATGAGACTGCCACTATTTTTTTTTTTTTGCTTGTTTTATATTTATTTGCTTAAAGGACCAAAGAAAAAGACACCCAAGAAAAGGGCTTCTCTCGTCTGTGCTATGTTTTTCCAGTCGAAAAGGCTATCGTCGCTATATTGGTAAACATTTTCAGATGGCTGCACTGACAGACATTGACCGAGTTGCTATATATTCCTTGGAAATTGGCCAAAATATTTAGCCTCTTACCAACGGCGCCCACTATCATGTAACAGAAAACCAACCAGGATTCTCTTTCTCCTATCAGCAATCGATGATGATGATGTGGAAATTGGTTGCTTCGTTCTTAAAGTGATTGGACGAAATGAACCCTCTGCCAGCTAACAGTGTCCTTTTTGTGTCCTTTTCTCTTCGACTGGAGATAATTTTTAGGAAAAATTCTATTTGCCTCACAATTTCAACGGCAAACAAAATACATTGCAAAATTTATTTTCAACAGTGCCATTGCTTTTGAAAGCACTCGCTCGCCCATCAGGATGTATATATATGTATGTGTCTGTCATGAAGTCCTGCCCTACGTTCGGTGCCTTAGCTTTTATTTTGGAGAATTACTTGAGTGTTTCCTGGACGGAAATAAAAACGCTAATTAAGTAAATTGATGATCAAGAGCGAAGGCAGATGTGCCATATTTTTTTTGGGCTCCTCACAATGCTTTTCCATGTTGATTTTTTTTTTTTATTGCAAATTAATATTGGTAAAGGATTTTTGAAAAGCCACACGAATGGTGGCATGTCTGTACAAAAATGTAATTGATATAGAATGGTTGAAGGGCGGCTGTGGAGTTCATGTGATAAGTTGAACATGTCGGCATAAAAAGGATAAATTTTGATGAATGGAATTTTAATTGAATTCCCGATGCGATCCATTGCCGCTGACTGAGTTTGGAATAGTTATGATGTGTGGTTAGTTGAGTGATGTTTGAGTGATATTTATTTTTTTTGGGCAAGAGGATGAACGTTTGATGAAATCAACGACACCAAATGCTGATGAAGAATGAAAGAGTAAATGATTGGCGCACACTCATAACCTATCGGGTCACCCTTAATGTAATGTTTATTGTGCAGGATTTTAATGACCAAAATTCGATCTAAGACGTTCAAATTCAATACAATCTAAGACAGCTATAAATAGACATATTTAAATATGTTAAATAACACAAGCAGTCATGGGTTCACGGTATATGGCCTCCAAAAATTTCATTTTATGAATCGCCTAATTTTGTTATTTGGAAGGTATTTTCTCGGGATAGAAAGACTAGAAATTTCTTGTTTATGCTGACTTGATAGACGTCATTGAATCCATATAAGTATATCTTGTAGAAGGAAAAAGTACAAAATAGTTGCCTAAAATATAAAAGGACCACCGGTTGAAAATGTCGTTATTGCAGACAACTTCAAATCTATTACTTTGAGATGGATTTTGACCATGACAGCTGTCACATCAGAAACTTCCTGTCATTGTTTTATTATTTCAGTCTAGGTTATTGGTCATTAGTGAAAATACACAAGTTTTTGTAAAGCCGTAAAATGTCTAAATAAGTGCCATCAAAACAACATTTGCGGGAAGTTTTAATATGCTTCTTTAATTTAAAGAAAAAAGCAACCGAAGCGCATCAATTGCTTACCGAAGCTTACCCGGGCTATACTATAGATGTTAGAATGTATAAGCGGTGGTTTAAGCGGTTCAGAGATGGTGATTTCGAAACCGAAGACAAAGAACGCCCCGGCCAGGTGAAAAAGTTTGAAAACCATGAATTGGAGGCATTGCTCGATCAAGATCATCCACTTGGCGTCGCTCAGCAAACCATTTCCGATCGTTTGAAAGCAATGGGAATGATCCGAAAGGTAGGACATTAGGTGCCGTATGAATTGAAGCCACGAGACGTCGAACGCCGATTTTGCATGTCCGAAATGCTGCTTGAACACCACAAAACGAAGTCTTTTTTGCATCGAATCGTCACTGGTGATGAAAAATGGGTACATTACGATAATCCAAAACGTCGGGCAACGTAGGGATACCCCGGACATGCCTCAACATCGGCGGCCGTTCAGAATATTCATGGCCTGAAGGTTATGCTGTGCATTTGGTGGGACCAGAAGGGTGTTGTGTATTATGAGCTGCTGAAACCGAATGTTACAATCACAGGCGAGGCCTACCGACGACAATTGATGCGTTTGAGCCGAACACTGAAGGAAAAACGGCCGAAAACGGTCGCAAGACACGATAAAGTTATTTTGCTACATGACAATGCTCGGCCACATGTTGCAAATGTCGTCAAAACTTACCTTGAAACGCTCAAATGGGATGTCCTACCTCACCCGCCATATAGTCCAGACCTTGCCCATTCGATTACTATCTCTTCCGATCGATGCAACATGGCCTGGCTGACCAGCACTTCCGTCATTTCGATGATGTCAAAAAATTGATCGATTCGTGGATTGCGGCCAAACCGGTCGAATTTTTCAGAACGGGTATCCATGAATTGCCAGAAAAATAGGAAAAGTGTGTGGCTAGTGATGGGCAATACTTTGAATATTGAATTTATACCTGTTTTTGCTGAATAAAGCATTGAGTTTTGAAAAAAATGACATTTTCACCCGGTAGTCCATTATTCTCCAAAATCATGTTTAAGAACTTTTTCGTTTATTTTTTTTTTTTTTTTTTTTTCGATCTTAACTAAGTCGACACCTTTTTCTTTTACAGAGTGCAGAAAATTTGCAGTATCTGCGGAGGTTAAAGCCGGAATCTTTAACGACTAGAATTGACTTTCATTTTGTCGAAACCTTAAAACAAAGGATGAATTCAAAATCTCGCGCTACATCGTGGGTAACTAGCAAGCCTACGGTCTTAACAATAAATTTGCAACTTATTTTTTAGAACACGGTGTCGAAAATGAAAGAAGACCAAAACATTTTGAATAATGATGTCGTTTTCTCTAATGTAAGGGTTAAAACCAGACAATGTGTGAATAAAATACTGGAAATCTAGGGCTTATGGAAACAAGCTGATAAGAAAATGTTCTATTCTATGTACCCTGTCTTTCTTAAGAACGCAGAAATCAAAACTATCTAAACTCCAACCCCCTTGACTTCGATCTGCTCACTCTTCGAAAGTTACCACTTGTTGAAAATTTTTAAATTTATATAAAATATAGAAAAAATTAGAGCCCTTCAGGTGTGCGTCTCTAAGGTTTTGTTAAAAGGAGCAAATGATTTTTTAAACACTTTTTTTTTGCACACATCGTGTCGACGAGTCGAAAAAAAAACCCTAGTATGAATTAACCCGAATCAGGTGGCAAACAATAAATAACATATGTATTCTTTGCGACCACTGCCATTGACCCCATCCGCGACACCTCTCGGTGCCGTCAACTGCATCAATTATTTTTCAGACATTCTCAAACCCTAGTTTCCTCACAGCCACTCATCCCTTCGTTATCCCACGGAATACGAAAAACAAAAATTATAATTAATTTGTGTATTAAATTTCTACACCCATTTCAATGACTGCATTCCACTTGGTCTGGGTTTTTGGCGGTTGTCCGTACGGCGGTTGTCGATCCGATCGGTCGTCGTCCTCGCTGGAGCAATTCAGATTACCTGTCGAAATGGGCGGTGTGAAAACTCGTTGAATATTTAAATCTTACACAAAATAATGAATTTTTAATTTAAATGAAAATCGCTTAATCAA
The DNA here is from genome assembly GCA_963555765.1 of Orthonevra nobilis. Classification (NCBI taxonomy): domain Eukaryota; kingdom Metazoa; phylum Arthropoda; class Insecta; order Diptera; family Syrphidae; genus Orthonevra; species Orthonevra nobilis. The sequence continues at coordinate 16,714,362 of OY743227.1, read as the reverse complement.
CACATATTTTCGCTACCATAGCCAGGCCCTGTCATGAAGCATGCGGGGTTACCTCATTCCCAGTCCATTGTATGTTGCACATTTTCGTTTTTCAATTTTCCATTTTCATTTTGTAAAAAAAAAAAAAATCGAAACTTTTGACATGAATAATTTACGGTGTATAACATTTGATATGTGCAATGTGCATGCCTGAGTTGCCGTCCGTCGCCAGCAGTCAAGTGCAAAATTTCGTATGTAAATTTGACATTTTGTATGACAGTCCATGTGTGCGGCCTTTGTGATGCTTTGGCAGTTGGATAGGGCAATCCTGCCTTTGCAGGTCACTGCGTATTCGATTTTTATATAATTGATGGAATTCAATTATTTTCGTTCAAGCGAAACAAAACGGAGTGAAAAACTGAATCCTTCATTTGGAATGTTTGGCGGTGGTTCCACACATAAATGTCGTAAATACACGTAAAGGGTTTTGATCAAGGAATGTGATGTGATAAGGGAACAAGCTTAAATTATGTGCCTTAGGGTAAAGTTCTTGATGGAAACAGATGTTTTATAGTGGAAACTAACCTTATCCTCATGAAGGTGTAAGTAGTTGTTAAAAAATTGTATTTTCTGGTCAATATTTTGTTTAAACTTAATGAACTAGCATCGAATTTCATATGGAATCTTTCATCCCAAGAATAAAATTGGAGTACGGCTGGAATTTTTGGCAATTCAAATGATAGCCAATACCATGTTAGTCCAACGAGCAAAAAGATGCGTATTCATTTCGTAGGAAAATTTACAATACGTCGTTTAAGTTAGAATAACAATTAAATAAATGGCTTTCAGGATTTGCATCTTTCGTGGGTTGTTACTATAAACACGGGATTTAAAAAAACCCACACAGAAATACAACATATTTCCGCCCAGCTAAAATCGTTACAACCGAGGATATATAAAACGTCTCAGAAATTGGAGTTTCAAAATCTCCGTTCGTTTTGCTAGAACGAACAGCAGTCGTGGCCTTATTCAAGAACTTGCGGTTAAAACTCTCGTTTAACATTTGCCTGTCTGTCTGAGGTATCGTCGTCGGCGTGTTCTAAAAATAAACACAACTGCCATTCAACTTTTCTTTACAAATGCCGCGCCAAACAGTCATTTCGAGAGGATGCAATGATTCTTCATGAATGTATATTTCGTGCCAGACACGATATTTTTTTTTTATTCATGACCGCTTAAGTGGGAACGGGCTTCATTGCTCATAACGATTTTGGATACGAAATCATCCTGATTAATTAGAGCATGGGAGTAAATTTACAGCAGCAATTTGTGAAAAGTTTGGAACATCTTAGTATCAAAATTCAACACAATGAATATCTGTTGATGCCAAATTCTATGAATCGTTATCTCGTCGGTATCATTCCACTCTTTAAGAAGTCCTCGAAGACAGCAGTGATATTCTCGTCCGAACGAGGAATAAGCGCCAGCCAATTTTTGCTGCATCTCTGGTGGATCCAGTTTGTACTATGGACTCAGCCAAACACAGATGCACAACGATGAAATTCATGCTCTGCTGAAATAATGGACTGGAAACTGGTGAAATAAGCAGTGACAATTTTTCCACGTTGTCTACTATACAAATTTTTAAACACAATGACACTTAGAAAAAAGAATCTGCGATTGAATGGCTGAACCAGAGTGGCTTCTCATACCGGTAAATCAAAAATCAGACCAAATTTTCAGGCTGCCCAAATTCTGGGAAAGACTAACGTATTCCGAGTCGATACTCACCAAATATTAATCGACTTCAAAAATGCGCATGACAGCATTCTGATCTGGCTTAATTGTGTAATGCTCGAAAGCCTGCTACTGATTTAAAAAGAACCACCGAGTTATTTTGGAGTTGCAACTGATTTCATTCCATATCCATATTGCCATCAAGGCTCGCACGAAAAGTGCCATCTCTGATGCTTTCACAGTAATTGAAGAAGAGGCCGGAAGAGTTGGTCTTAAAAAATAAATGATGACAGAACCATATAAATTCTGTCGACATGAAACCGATCCGTCGAACTCCGTCTTGGACGTTACATCACAATCAAGAGCTGTTGAGGTAGAAAAGGAGTTAAATTATGTCGGTAGATATGTTTATCAAGTTGAAAGGCACTCCTATGAGGAGATCCGATGAAGACTCGCCGTAGACAATCGATGCCACTTTGATTTGTTTGAACAACTAGGACCAACACTCCTTACTCGGAGCACTAAAATCATGCTCCACAAAGCAATCATCTTGCTTTTCTTTTATTAGGAACTGAATATGAATAAAGGAGGCAAAACAGATTTTAGCTAGTTTCTTAAGAAAAATTCTTCGTCAGAAAAATTGACGAAGGTAAAGGTTCAAATGCGAACTCTAAAAGCTACATAGAAACGTTAAGCTATTCCGGAAGGCAAAAACCAATCAAATGGAATGGCTTGGTTATCTCGAGCGTCTACAGAGCAATCGAATCACAGCCAACAGATTCACGGAAATAGGCCGAACAAAAGGATTAAGCTATCGAAAATGCAAGGAAGCTTGGTCTTACAAACTTATACCAGAGTACCCAGGATTGTGAGGAATGGGAAACAGCTTGAGCTCAGTTCAGATCAACTAAGGATCAATGGCATGTATGGCGAGAATCTGGCCCAGTCACCATTTGCCATTGGGATCAAGTTAATGGCACTATCACTGGGTTGGTCGACCAGTGAATAGTAGTCTGACTAATGGGTGGCGTTGTTGTAATGGTTGTTGCATCGGCTAAGTTTCTAATTCGTGTTTTCAAAATAGCTGTTTGCTTAGATTTTGTGTAGATGGCTCTGCTGTGAAGGCATAACACTGACAGCGGGGTGTTTAAGTTAAATCTTCCAAACTTTTGAAGTTGTCGAATGTTGAATAAAATCCTGTGAATTAGGTTAAAGTCAATAGGTCGATATCAAAATCCTCCGTCCCGTTTCGGGCTCCACCCACGGAAGTGAGTTGAAACCAATTTCACCTGAGTTTCTCAAAACCACTACAAAATCTTTCATTCTTCTCCTAAGAGTCTTAATTTAATATCCTCTTGAAGAGCGAGCAAATAATTAAAAAAAAAAAAAAAGCGATTTTCTGTTTATATTGTTTGTACTCTTTAGTTCAAGTTTGTTCCCAAAGGAACAATTTTGAAGTAAATAACTATTTTCGATAAAAATTTTGGTAATTTCAAAACCAACAAGTATTCCTATGCCATATCAACTTTACGCCCACTAAATTTTATTCCCAATTCTATGTATTTGAATCCATATACAGTGACTATTAGACTAAATGAAAAATGTCTTCAAAAGGTCATTTCAATTGCCACGTACCATGTAGATCCACGTCCATCAGTCAATTGCTCCCAGCGGTATTTCACAATATTTAAGGTTACAATATCCCCCGGTATCATAAACTACTCACTTGACGCGACCGCTAAAGAAAAAAAACACAAATGTAAGCCATACCTTAAAACAAAAACAGAAGGACTCTCCGTCTTTTTTCTCCAGTTTAGTGAAACAAATCACGTACTTGGGATGAACGATTGTCGAGGGCTGTACACGTTGAATTTGATTAAAGGCAACGCAGATGGGAGTTAGATCGAGTTTTGTTTTTTTCTTTTAACTCCCACGAAACTTGTTAACTGTATCCAAAGATATGCTCATATATATATATATATGCGAAAGTATGTCAGAGCTTCGTCGTACCTTCTCGAAGGCATTTCAAAACTATAATCGTTATCCTTCCGATACCGCACACCTATCTACGCCCACCACCACATACGTTCGTGGGATCTGACAAAAACTTTCTCAAACGAATTTAAACTTGGGTCTTACGATGCTTAAGGTGTCGCAGATATATTCTCTTGAATTTGGCGAAACTGTATCAAAGTAAGTTTTTCCATATAGCACCGAACCGAGGATTGCATACTATCTAGAACGAAGGATATGTCTGTGAATATATTCGTAAGCATGCAGAGCGATTTGAAGATTCTAATGGAAACTGAATTAGTTGTATAAGATTCGTTTGAGAGAAGTTTTCCCCATTTTCTGCCAAAGCACAAAATGTAGAGGATTAATATTCTAGAAGGGAAGTAATTCAAATTTGATTTGCATATATATACATACACTTACACACACGTGTGCTGTAGGCGTGATGATACAAGACACAACATAGTGTTATTAAATTTGGCAGCTTGTTTGGATCATGTCTCCAGAATGTTTAACCAGATTGAAGTGACCTGCTTTAGCTGCAGAGCAAAAGTCGGTGACACTTTCCAACTTGGAAATTGATGAACATTTTTCCAATTACACACTTGCAAGTTTTATTAGTTTCAAAAGAAAGGCGACAATGGACTGATGTCAGGTGAACAGGGATCGAATTTGGTTCTAAGTGGCCGTAGATGTATGTTTTTTTCTTTACAAAGTTTTCTTCAAGGAACTGTGGCAGAAATGGAGTTTTGGACTTTTGACTTTGTACTCCCAAACTTCACAAAACGAGTTTTTGAAATCTTTTAACATGTTAGGAGAAGGATATTTTTGAATACGATTAAATTGCGGTTATTTAATATTTTAGGGGAGGAAGAAGATCTTCCTTCAAATATAGATTTCCTTTAAAAGCCTCAAAATATATTTTAAATACACTTTTAAAGGTTTAAACAATTAGTTTGCTGTTAAAAAATAATTTAAAAATAACAAAAAAAACACGCTTCCTCTTAAGTTGGAAATTTGAAGCTAGAGTTGGAAACGCTATTTGTAAATCAAACAGATGTAAAAATTGGCCGTAATTTTTGCTCGTCATTTATAAAATTTTGGCATTTAGTTGCTAGAAATTGGTTCACTACATGACTGAAGAGGAGCCGCGATTCACGATTCGCAGATGAGCCGTCAATGTTGACCAGATGACGTACCACGCTAAGTCTAGTGAAAAGGTTGAAGAGACATAAAGAAACAAAATTTCTATTTGCACACGCAGCTCGTGCGACAGGGTACATTTTTAAGGATTCGTTTCAGGATCTTGCTCTGAGGCTTGTTGAAATATTACATTAAGGGGAACCTTGCAATCCGCATATTGCCATTAGTTTTGCCCAAACCAGTACCTATGAGAAAAGGTCAGCAGAGAGAGACTGAATATCAACTGAGCTCCTTTAATAATGACGACAATCACATTAAAAGACATCCACCGGCGTTAAATCGAACGAGCTATTTGGTTCGACCACTTCTCGATAATCTGGAAGCTTAAGGATAAGATTCAAAGAATCCTTTGTCAAATAGACATAATTGTAAGGTGTCGACATGTATATTGTAACTCACACTCACCTTTTTGTAGGTGAATCAATCATTGCCATTTTTGAGACAAGTCTTATTAACTTCCTCCATTTCCTTATCCAGTATATAGTTAATAATGATGACATTTGGAGTACTTTTTTTAACCACATATAACTGATGTCAAGACAATCCAAATCTATTCAAGAAGTTTTAGTTTTTGGGTTAGTTTGATCTCGTAAGGCTGAAGCCTAAGATTTAAACGCTAAGTTCAGCACAATGTTTTCAGATTCCAAATTCCTAGAAACGGCTGCAATATTTTTAGTACTTCGATATTTGCGTTGCTTCACTGGCAGTGTATCTGTTGACTAAAACTGTAGGAATTTCTTTCAAAAATTTGCAAACGTTGTTTCTTTGTGAGCTTAACCATGATGAAAATATAAACGGTCAGTGACGTGTTGCATATAAAAAACAAAATGGTTTCGTTCTCCACTTCACAACTCTAGATTGACCAATATTGCTCTTGACTGACTTGGCTGTATCGCCTTTATTATTCGCATAGCCTCGGCTTTTAACTACCCCTCGGTAGCGCTTTCCATTAACGTTACGTTTTATATTTCTTTCATTTTCATTTTGAAAGAAAAATGCCTCGCATCAAAAACTGGTGAGGCGTATGATTTGTGCAAAAAAAATAAGCGGCAACGAAGTGGATGATTATTTTACGTCAATTCGTGAGTCAATTGGACCTTATTAAAGAATTACCCGTTACCTTTATGCAAAAATCTGGCTCTGACCCTCAAAATATATGTCGCGCCAAGAATTTATTATTATTTTATTGTTAATGCAAGAATCTCCTTAGGCTAGTGCGTCTGATATTCCGTTGTCGAGAACTAAAGCGTGTTAGGGCTCTGGACACATTTTCGAAAAAAAACGTAATATTGGGAATACATTCGAATATCAGTTTGCAAACATGACTAAAGAACTTATTGTCTAAACTTGCGAACACGAGTTGGTGAAATATTTCGAAAGTAATTTCTTTTGGAAATTCGTACTATTTGAACAACACGGTGTCCATTTTGAAAGCAACTTTGCAAAATATTCTAGCGTTCTTCAGGGTTAAACTTTTCGAAAATAGTGTATCGTAAATTTCTTGAAACTATCAAAGCCTTAATTTTATTCAATAAACTTTTCGAAATAAATAAAGTATTAATTTCAATATTTATTATGAAATCTGACTGACTCTGTTTAAACCTTACCCAACAATTTTGAGCGTTAAAATCGAACAGGTCTACTAACACCTTAGATCAGGATTAAGGCTGATTGTTTTTCGACTAGCTGAAGGTCCAGACATCACCTATTCTAAGATTTAAGAGCATGTATGACAGCACTTGCAGAAATTTGAGGCTTTTACATTTTCACCGATACCTTTGGTGACAAAAATAATTCATTGAGTTTTTATGCGATTTTTTAACAGTACGGAGACGGCTTTTTTCAAGAATGGAAACTGGAAAGGAAACTTTGAAATGGACCTAAGTCAAGGATATACTTTTAACAACAAAAGGTACTCAACATCGATCCAATAGAAATAGTCATGGCGCCTGTCCATCTAGAATTGTATGATTAATCAAATAACGACAACAGCGCATAAAACAAACAAGGAACTTCTCTTTCAAACCACATTTTCTTGAGCTTGCCAAAAAATTACTTATAAAGCCCTATCGCGAGCGATTAAATTAACACCATTTTGCGGAGAGGAATGTATCTTAGTTAAGACAAATGGTTATATTTTGTGTTAATCGAGTGAGGCTTCCAGAAAGTGCTGTTCGATCTGCACAATAATGTAGAACTTGCCACAAAATGGAGGATGGATTCTAATGTCCCTAGAATCTACACTGGAGTTATAGCATAGGACAAGAAGACCTCATCTCAACAAACTAAGTGTACGCAAATGAGGGACAGATAGCTGTATACCAAGCTGGCTTAAGATTGCTTGATACCCAGCTCCACCTCTCATTGAAGCACCATTTAAATTTAAAACAGACACAATACAACCATAGATTTCAAACGTTATTGGAAAAAATTTGGGTCCTTACAATTCAACAGATCCTGATTCGAGTGCTAATTCGCCTGGTTTTGAAATTTAATTGTAAATAATTCGGGGAGGTTATTCAATCTCTTATCCTTGTATCCTGTCAACGGATGCTTAGTCAACATTTTCAAATAATGTAATAGTCCTTTTCTAATTTTCAAGACAATAAAATATGATTTGTTCTTTCAAAAAACACTTTGTTTATTGACAATAAGGTCCCACACATCATCAAATTCACTGCATCTGTATCCATAATACTGCATCTGTATCCATAATACAAACAAAAAAAAACTCGCTTATATAAATCAAACTTGTCACTTAAATTGTATATATTCTCCTCGATGTTTGCACCTTCGACGAAGAGCAACATGAGGCTTGTTTTTGAATTCGCACCAAACGAGTGTATCCCAAAGAGGAGTTATCCTTGCCAGTTTTTGTATAGAATTGCCCCGAATGGGTGGTTGCCCATTAAATGCAGTGCACAACATTGCCAATCCTATTCTAGGAAGGCTGCTTGTTATATATGTAATACTGATGTTGTTGTTAGGTTGTTGCTGAACACGCAAAACCAAACTCTGGCATTTCGGTTGCACTACTTGCATTGCGGTTGCACCCTTCGGTGAGTCAATTCACAAATGGGGTGCACAATTGAAGTGATTCGAACATACGTTGAATAGCTGCTGTAAATGAGGTGTACAAACGGATTTACATGCCTCTTAACGTCTACACGTTGGCCGCCTGGTAGTTGGGATGTCGTTCTAGTCGACGTTTTGCACTATTAAATGTCATTGTCTGTTTAAATGTAAATACCTGTGCATAGCGTTCAGATTTCCAATGGAATGGGATCTGAGTTCACGTTGAAATTGTTGAGCTGACTTTTTGAAATCCAGCTAACAGGTAACAATTTAATAATTATATTGTATTGTGTAATTGAGGACTGTAGATTGGAGTCCCATCTGTGCCATTTGCTGGAAGAAATGTTCAGAAACGATAAATGTTTCTAGGAATAAGGATGATAAGGGAAAGAAGTGGATTTACAGAACTTAAGTCTCTAGAATCTGAAATTTGCTTTTATCAAGTTAATATTCGCTTTAATTTCTTTTGGAAAAAGGACACAAAATTGATGAAAAAAATGGAAGCCATTTTGAGATATTTCCCAAAGCTTTTTTGTTTTCTTTCTTAGATGAGGCATACTTTTTTTTAAAAATAAACTCTTGAAAGTAACTGACATTTTCCAAAAATGAATAAGATACGTCAACGTCTTTCAAACTTAGATGTTACAGATTCAAATTCTTGTTCAAGCCATTTGCCGTTGGAATCAAATTTCTATATAGTTTGACTAAAAGGAAGTACTGTGGCTAGCTCTACGGTTTTCTCATTCTAAAGGAATAGCACTTATAGCAAAGGTATAACATAATCTTAACATTAAAGTATCCCATTTATACCAACGAATAAAATACTGTGAATTAAATGAATGAAAAAAAAAAGCTTATAGCGTAGTTCACACATAGATCCAATATTTCTCCATTCCGTAACTTATTTCTCTACTCGCTTTGTGCGATGCGCAAAAAAACGTTTACAATTAATTCTCCGCAATGGGCAATTCAACCGTCACGATTTTGTGTCGCATCACGACTCAGATACGCGTTAAGATACGAAGTTAATTGTCACTCACGCTTTTAGTTCTTGTTTTGTTAGTGTCTGCCCACATTCAGTCAGAAATGAGACAATCGTCCCTAGTGATTTATACCCTATTGTTGTTGTTTCGTGTCCGCGGATGGTGGTGAATAAATGACTCTTTGCCATGATCGTAATACGCCTTCGATTTTACTACTTTGCTGTAAAGCGTTTTTTTGGAAGGAAGTCTTGGTAAGTTCAGCGTATACTTCTTTTGTAATGACAAGGACTTCAGTCTGAAAGACACTGCTTGGTCTGCGTATCGTGTACGTAGTTTAGAGCGCCAATCTTTTCTGCTGCGTAAAAAAATGGATTTATTCCTAACAAAATTGTCCAACGGGACTTCGTTGCTAAACAGGCTAAGGTCAAGTTTAAGAAGAATTTATTTCCCACCCACCCCTGTTGAATGTAAAACCTCTCGTGGCTGAAGCCATCATTTCATAAAATCTTACTGGAGCGTGGAAAAAAATTAAGACCAATTTTGGATTGTTTTTGAGCTGTCGAAATATGACCAACAACAGTTTAGAACAGCAGTTGTCGCACTAAGTCGTTGGGTTGAAAAGCTATTGCATCATCAACATTTTTATTATTTATAAACGTAGATTTAAAAATTACACCCAAGCTTTCGTTAAATAACTTCACGGCTTCTTTTAATTCGAAGAATTATTGTGATGCGTTCAGATTTTGATGACTGAAGTAACATTTTATTTTCAAATCCGAGCTGCCAGGTAAGCTTGAAGACTAAAAGGGTTGTAAGTTTTCTGGATTGATGACGCAGAGTGGCTAGGATGTTGAAAATGCGATTTTGAAAATTCGACTAGAAATTTGAAAGGAACAATTTATGTCATTTATACAGCATGTAAAAAAGGATCTCTTATACAGCATTGAACAGGAATGACTAATGATGCCTTAGTGGAGAGTTGACGAATGCTTACTAGAGACAACCGCTGCTTCTTCAGCTTGTCGAAACAGATATGTTAGAGATTTCTAAGCCGGAAAACGAAATATTTGCTCTCCGAATCTTTGATAGTTCCATTTTGCTACAGTTCCATGTAGGACGATAGGCAGGAAAATTTGGTCCTATATGTGATGAATTTGAGTGCCGTAGCTCAGGGTTAAGTGCGTCTGCTCCTTAGTGTGGAGACCCGGGCCGAAATCTGGGTTAGAGCATCAGGCATTTATCACGGCTCCTCCACTTGCGAGTGACAAACAATTACTCCGATGATTACAACCTGTCAAGTAAAACTTCTGGGGCCGTTCGGATAAAGTGATGCTACGACCTGGCCTCAAAGGAACTGTTTCGCCATCACGTTCGTTTTTTTATATGATGAACGCAAATTAGAGGATTTTCGAAGAACGGCCCGAGATTTCGTTAATTTTTCGCATAACGTTCTCGCAGTAAGCGTGAGACTATTGGAAGGAACGAAACGGTATGAAACAATAAGTAAAGTGAATAAGCAAGTAACTAAGACCGGCGTTATTTGAAATTCAATTTCATTGAAAAGTAAGTCGATTTCAAATAATACGCATTTTGAGTTTCGAAAGGTTAGAAAATTCACTTTATCCATCGAAAGTTCATTTATGTTTCGAAAAAATAACTTTGACTTCCGAATCGTCCGAAACGTTTTACAATGTTGTGCTAAAATCTATTCAGCTAGAAATGGAGGTATATTTCAAGCCACTTACTTCGAAAACTAAATTGATTGCGGTTCATTTTATACAATATTTCTATTAAAATGAATATTTTTCGTTCGCTTGTCAAAAGTCAAAAGTTCATTCGAATGAATAGATCTTTTGTACAGGTTTTTTCGAATTTCAAAATAAAAAATTATTGCAGTGCTGTAGAAATTAATTGGGACAAACACTTTTTAAAATGTTACTTTAAGAAAGCTATGGTTTTTAGCTTGAATATGTTGGTAAGTGCTTCATATAGTTGTAACTAATAAAAAAAAGATTGTAAAAAGGTTTGGTGTTATTTAGGAAAACGTGTTATTTGATATTAGATTTGTCAATAGCGCATTATTGGAATCTAGGCAAAAGCAAAAATAATTGCTTTACATGAGCACACTGGAAAAAGCATAAGGAATATTTCATTTGATGTCGGAGTTGGAAAATCAAGTGTTTCCAGGATTATTGAGCTGCAACAAGTCAACAGGTCAAATTGCAATGGGTCGTAAGGGCAAAGTTTTTATCCAAAACGTTGTGATAAATTCTGGAATCTTTTTGCAATGGGTCATAAGCCAAAAAGGCCACTAAAGAAGCAACATCCGACTGACAATACGAGGAAAAAAAGACTGCAATGGGCGAGGAAACTAAGAAATTGCAGAGAATTGGAAAAAAGTATTTTCTTCAGACGAGAGTCACTTTGATGTGCAAGGATACAGGGATAGTATCTTGAGAAGAATTGACAATGAAAAACTTCGACCTGGTCAAAGTTATGTTTTGATTATTTCACCTCTAAGCCTCCACACGTAAAAGAAAATTAAGCAATTTTTCATAGAGGATCATATCATTGTTCTGGAATGGCCGGGCAACTCTCCTGATCTCATTCCAAAAGAGAATCTGTGAACCATTATTAAAGCCAGACTCAAAAAAAAGGATTGCACGACAATCCGATTTCAGCATGAGGTATGGTTCCATGAAGAAAAAAATCAATGTTCAACAGGGCAAAAGACATCAACCAAATCAAAATGTGTATCGATACACATCTGCTGTCGCTTTTAGTTTACACAATTTACACAACACTAAATGAGTTAATTAAATAAATAAAAAAGTAACTAGCAAGTCATAAGTTTTCCAGTTTGTATTTACATTGAGTAGATGCAGACGAATTTCCCTTAGCATTCTAGATGATATTTCACATAAACATTTGGCGGCTGCTTGTATGCATCTCGAAGAAAATGAATGAATGAAACGAATGAAATATTTCTTAATAAGGCTGTTTACTCGAGAAGTTTGAAATATTAAGTAGGAGTATTGAACGATTATAAGGAAAGGGCGAAGGCAGAATGTTGAAGACAACTTTTGCTTTATTTTTGCAGTTAAATAAATTTTATATTTACATTTTTATTACTAAGTCAATTTAGGTGAACTAATCGAAGTCCATGAACGCAAATCAAACCTTCGTAATTAGAAAAAAAGCCATCTTACAATCAAACTTCAAAAAACAGCTCAAGCATCCTCTTTTTTTTAGCGATCAATGTTCACCCGCGAATCGCAATACATCAACCCGAAACCTTTGTATTTCTACAAAAAAAATAAAAAATAATTGAAATAAAAAAACCGGCAGCAACAATATTAAATCTCACAAATTGTGAACAAAATATTCATACTTTTGTCTGTTCATGCATACACGAAAAGCTTTTCAGTGTGAACGTGGAATTTTGTTGTAAAACAACAGTACTGTGCCGCACATGCATTTTCCCCGAATCCATGTTGATGTTGTGTCATTTGAAATCCATTTGATTGTTGAAGAAAAATCGGAAATACTCGAGTATTGCATGAATGCATGCATGCATGCATATACGCTTCCTTTGCTTGTTTCGGTCGAGTGCCCTGTCATCGGATAAAGGCTACATATTTGATATCGAAACAGCTAGACCTCTCCTATGCACACACATCCTATCCGATCTGATTCGCCCATCAAACTGTTTCCAATCGTAAATCTGGGAACTCGTCCAAATGGATGCAAGAATAGAAAAGCAGAAACAAATGAGAATGAAAAACAAAACCCCATCAAGCATCTGATGGAAAAATAGAAAAATTTTCAACAAAAGCAAAAATCATAGTAATTGCAGGTATTCAGCCGTGCCAGGAAAATTGATTAAGGTGGCTTTCTCTCTCTAGCCATATCCATCCCGGGCATGACAGTCGGTATAGAATCGAAACGCATCCCTTTTGCATTAAGATATTTTTCTCGTTTTGGGTGTTTTTTTCCCCCATTGTATGTATTCTTTTTGTTGTATCTGCTTCCGAAGGTGATTGGAAATAGATGAATCCAGGTACGAACTATTATTTCATCCGATTTGTGATTGGAATGGGGCAACAAACAGTGTGTCTTGCAAGCTTTATAGGAATAAGGCGATTAAAGCGACTCTGATGCAATTCTTCGAAAGGAAACAAACGATTTTTCTCAAATTGAAGTAAGGTATTGGGAGATGTCTTAAAGGGTTTTGAGCGTGAGTGCATTGAGGATGGAGGCGAATGGTCCATTAACGAGACGCTACAAAGGACGATTTAACTGATGTATACATAGGAAGAAGCAGAAAAAAAGGCCAGATACGCGCCGGACTCGCGCATCGAGGGTTCCATACAAACTTCTATGTATGTTACTTATTCGGACATCACGAAAATCGAGTCTTTAAGAATTTTGGCGCTTTTTTTGAAGCCATATCTTTTGATCACGTCGATAAAGACTCTTGATTTCTTAATATCTAAAAGGTACTGCAGTTTTTATTTCAACTTGATCCATCTACGAGCAAAAGAATGGTAAAGGACAAACGGACAACATCTTTGATCTCTAAATGGTTTCGTTTTTCCTTTTGAGAAACGGAACCTTTAGAAAAGCAGCCTCTACTTAAAACTTTTTGGACCTGAAACAATGTCACTCAAAATTGTTGACGAACCTTATGACCTCCGATTTTTCGGATTCCCTTTGAAAAAAAGTGAACCAATTGTCAAAAGGAAAGCCCCTGACAGAAACCCACTAGATAAACACAAAATGTATAAAACATGTTGCAACACAGACTTTGCGTCGTTGGGCACATCTACTCGTATGTTCCCGATGCTCTCTAGATGTTGGTTCGACTGGCCTCATTTGCAGTGCTTTCACACGATCATAATTTTGAGAATTTCATGATCAAAAGTCGACTTTGTATTTATGCAGATTTATACAGTTTCCGTGTGTTTTTATCAGTATTCCGGCAGAAAATTCTTCCTCCAGGCCATTTTCCTGACCAATGGGGACACCTTTTTTCCCCGAAAAAATATGTGGACTACTTAATTATCTTGAAAACACGATTTATTAGTTTTAATGTACTTTTTATAATGCAATTTAAAAAAAAAACTTAAAAAATTGAGTTTTTTCGTTTAGAAATTGTAATTTGTAAGTATCAGTGTGCAGTTTAATTAAAGTTCTATTATTGTATACTTTCACTTAAAGTTTTTAACACAACACTTTGCATTTTAGTAATATGCGCTTCATCTATTGTTGCTTAATACTTCGAAAACTCGATTGGGCATTGAATTTTTTAAACTATCGTCCGCGTAGATTTCGTGTACGTTGAAAAACTGAAAGGTTCAAAAAACATCTATCCGCCGGCCGCTAGCAACAAAGCGTACTGAATGGCCAAACAATGTTGTTTAGAAAGCAATTTTTATCTGCATAAAATTTCCTCGACAATGAGCAACATTAATTTGATGCTAATTTAACATTTTGTTCTTAAATAAACCCTGTCATAAAATAATGAATAAAATATATTTTTGATTCACATTTTTAATATATGCGCATAAACATAAAGATTTACGTCATTTTTAAAGCCTTTTTTGTGTTCACTCTTTAAGGAAAGGAAACGGTCACAAAAAACCTATTCGCTTGACCGTTCTCTACTTGCATATTTGGTCGCCACAGAAGGGCTCTTTATTTAAACGGGGTAAATGTAGACCATGTTCAAGTCCGTTTTAAATATTGATGAACAAATTTTTGCAAAAGGAAGCATAGTTTCAAAGATTGCATATATAAGAACTCACAAATCGAGCCTACTTATAATATTAGAGTAGTTGAAACTAATCATCATCCAGATTTCTCCAGTCATCTTGAATGGCTTCTCTTTATTCTAAGACAGTGGTGCGCAATCTCACATTCCTCTAAACATTCTTTTGTATTCAACCTTGGCAGTATGGACCGCGGTATTATCTTCAAAGTCATTCAAAGCATTCTGTTATATTTTGAAATATTTTCGAGAATTCATTTGCAAGACACCTTCCCGTTGTAGCACAGAGCACTCCATGTCACTATACAGCCTCCTCCAAAGTTGCGGATTATTCTAACTTCCTATTTATATCGCATATCGTTGCATCAGGCCACCTGAACCAACATTTCTCTATTTTGCTTGTCGTTCATTAACTAGGGTCTCTAGCAAATAAAAGCCGACAATCATTGCGCCCGGATGTAACTGTTGTTGCTTTTTATTTTTTTTTATTTTCATAAAGTTCGAGTGGTTTGCAAGGCCGACATTTTTTTCTTATGTGCTTTCGCGATGATTTATTTTTTTCGGACGATTTGTTTGCCTTTTTTTCCATACTAGCCGTATCCTGCGCCTTTGTCCGCGCAGGTGTTGTGTCCGTAGAAAAGTCATAGAACTCAAAAAGTTTTACTCACCGCCCTGCGATCCCAAACGAATAGACTAGCCAAAAAAGGTTACGAAATTTCGTGCCTACTACTACCCCAGCATATTGAAAATTATTTTAAATATATTTTAAAAAATTGTTTTATTAGCCTCAACATCTAGAGATAGGGCATCGCGGACTTCTTAATAGCAGCTTTTTAGTTGTAAAACTTTTTTTTTAGAAAGCAAGTAAGTATCTTTTATTACAAGAAAAGCGTTCGCAAAAAACAAGCGGTTTTTTTAAACAACTTTACTAAAATAAGTGGCCCCGCTTTTATTTAACAATGATTATATATCATTATAGCCTATGTTCTTAGTAGATGTGGTGTCACGGACTTGTTTGAAGAACTTCTTGAATTCTTAAACTTTTCTATGGAAATTAATCAAATTTTTAAAGCCGTTAAAGCAACATTCGCAAAAAACTAAATCGGTTCGATCGTTTTTCGGACAAAATTTGTCGTTCAAAAACAAATCTTTTTAACTTCGTGGAAATTTTTCGAGAATAGCACCTTTCTTTGATAATGCTTATTTTAAGTTTGACAATTCTGTACACAACGGAAAGATTCAAAAGTCTCTTATTGGATAACTGACAATTCATTCATGCACTTTTATACGTTTTTTTAGACACATTTCCCTGCGATGGGTCATCCTTCATTGTGAAAACTTTACCAAAATGTTACTCGTGACTTTTATGTTTGTTAAAAAGCCCGTGAATCCAGCCCATGTCGGAGACTTTTTTTACTCCACTTCACTGCCGATTAGACATTAACAAACATCAGAAATTAGTTTTGCTACAGCGTGAAATCTTGAGTGGTTTTTCTTGAGCTCAAAATTTGATCCCCGATATTATCTCCTCTCTTTCACAAACAAACAAAATCGACTTCGCTATAATGACTTCAAAAGTCTTCACTTTTGGTCTATAGAGTGTGGGATCAGAAAGACCCTCTTTCTTCTTGATTGTCGGTCAGGTGGCAGCCTGTGGAAAGCTCTTTACTGACAATATTGCAACCCAGCAACGATTCCTTCAAAATCTTCACTTCAGCGCGACTTGTGTTTGCGTTTGCACTGTCCCGTTCTCATTCCCAGGACATTCTTATTAAAAAATTTGAGGCATTATGGCTTACATGCAACATCTTGTGACTTTAAGTGTATCTTTTGGCTCTTCATAATATTGACGACGACGTCGCTCTTGATGAATTAAGACCGAAAATCCTCGACTGCGACTTCGACATTTTGAGGGAGCGTGCGCGTTGTTTAGACGTTTTTGATGCTCTGCAGGCAGTAGATGCTATTTTTTTTTTTCATTTTGTTAAGGAATATTATCGCGAAAATGCAACGTAGAGTTCACAACATCTTCATCCATGGTGGTGACATACTCGCTGGAACAAGATAAGAAGATGCTTCACAAGCCTCTTGCATCACTTTATTTTTTCCATCTCCATCGATAGTAGCATTTTTGATATGCTATTTAACTTTTTAATATTTCAATAAAAAGACATCCCAAAAATTTCACACCATTCAGTGAATTGCTTTTGGAGAAAAAAAAATTCACAATCCGCTTACAGCCCAATTTTAATAAAATCCACCTCCGGTTTAAGGCAACTTCATTAAAATCCATTTCAAAAGATTCCTTACAGCTGTTGTCATTTCACCACCTGAACACACACAAATAATTACATTTATTTAGTTTATTAAAACTGCACAAAATGACTGTGTGGAGGTACACTCGAGTCGAGTTATCATCAGAAATAGAGCAGCACTCAAATGAGTACATATCCTGAGCGCATCCCATTTGAAAACTTAATATAAAATTCAATTGAATTTGAATTGCCAACTGAAATTGTCACGTATAAATCAGCTCGGCAAATGTTGTGTTCTTCCGAATACTGGAGAACTCAATCCTAAGGCTACCCACACACTATAATTCAAGCGCTCAATTCCCCACCCAACGACACACGATGACGCTGAGGAAGGACTTGAAAGGAAGAGGCGCCTCGGTTTGCACACAAAATATGAATATTTATTAATGCATCAGGAGGATCACGACTGGCATGGCGTTGTGTGACACACTTGCACCGCATTGAAGGATGTGATGTGAAAAGTATGAACGGTTTTCTGTACGTTTGCCTGTTTTTTTTTTTTTTTTGGTTCTTCCAAAAGAAGAATATGAAGTGCATAAGTGAGAAGACAGCGTATGTATGTGTGTGCTGAAAATATATCCTTGCCAGTAGGTAAATCAAGTTAGTCCTTAACGTGTCCCTGCCATATTTTACATTATACAACGAGGCGCATTGGGGGACAATATCAACGATGGCGACGACAACAACGACGACGATGTAATCAGGTATATTGTCTGTGCCTATGGAGAGGAGGATTTATTCGCTCTGTGCTGCTCTGCTTTCATTCCAGAAATCACGGCTCAACCTAGTTCTCGATTCCTTGGCGAGGCGAGTATTTCATCAACACCCCTTAAAAACGCCACTAAATGGAAGTGGTATCTACGGATGGTGACAACAACCATGACGCCATCAGTGGTGGTGGTTCGGTGGCTTCGGTGACATTCTTTTGGGACACCAAACCACCTACAACCTACCTTGGGCAATTTAGCGATTTGATATATGGATTCGATGCTGGAAAGTGTCCTTTTTTCATCTTCTCTATTGTGCCTCTCGCTCATGCACAACCACGCTGCACCCCGATACAGGACTGCTGCTGTGAATCTCTTAATAATTCATTTGCAAATGGCCTTTTTCACATGGTTTAGGATTCCACTTTCGTAATGTGGGAAAGGCAGGCGAACCGAAACCTCTATAGAGAATGAAGGTCGTTGGTACTCCATCCCTGGCATGCCAAATGAATGCGCGCTGTCGTAAATGCCTTATGCCCGAAAATGCTAAACCTCTTTTGGGGGGAGGCAAACGTATTCGTACGTTTCGTTTTCCTAAGAGCTTTGGCAAACAACAAAATGACAATAAAGGAAAAATCTGCACAACACCTAGATGACAAATAGGATGGAAACCGATAGTGAAATGCATGCAAATCATTGGCAGTGGGCGGCTTTCATTGAACGGCGCACGAATAGGCACCACAAATGAAATTGCAAAAACAGTCTGACTGACAGAGGAGCTCGATGAGAGTGGATTAAAGACGCGCATCGAGTATCGCTTTAAGAATAGTGTGCAAGCAAAAACTTTGGCTGTTGATTGATATTTGAAGATTTAGAAATGAGTTGAAAGTCGTACTCGAGTACGATCGATATTAAAAAGAAAAAGTGGCCTTACTTATTGATAACTGTTTGAGAAACGTTCTCCACGACCTTCCGAATGGAGACAACCTTATTAGCGCCGTCTTTAAAGTGTGCTTCCAGACTGTCTCATGTATGGAAGTTTCTATAATCCCTTAAAATTCGCAGTCAGACAAATCCTAATATACGGCATCCTCGTATGGTGGCCAGCATTGAATATCAAAGAAAATCTGAAAAAGACAAGCAGAATTCAAAGATCTGCGTGTATCTCACGGAAGAACTTCGTTTCATACCCTAAGCCGCCATAGAAACAATACTACAGCTGCTTCCAATGGACATTACCGGGAAGCTGATAGCTATGAATGTAGTGATTAGGTTGAGACAGTGTAACTACTGGAGCAGAACACATAGCACAGATCATATGGAAATAATCAAGAACCCTTCTTAAACTTCGAATCGGGATACAAAATATTGATATCAGATTGGGAGGACTGGCAAAAAGATGTAGTCAGAAAACCTGCAAATCTGGATGGTTCCAAGACAAACGAAGGCACCGGACTTGTCGGAGATTTTTTCTCTCGGCCCTTCTGCTGTCTAACAAATGCAGTGTATTCCAAGCAGAAGTAAAAGCTATCCAGTATTAAGCTGCCCGCTTGCTGCCAATGAATTCAATAGAGGGGTTATCTATCCTTATATACATATACAGTCAGGGGACCATCAAGGCTCTGGGCACACCATCAACTTTGTAAGATGTAACATTAGCCTTTGATGGGTCACTGGTATTGTGGTATTCCATGCAATGAAAGAACCGATACGTTAGCTAGAACACGGGTGGACTTGTCACTGGCAATAAATCAGGAGGCTCCCAACCCATTTTGAATACAGATGCTATTAATATCACGAATCGGAGATTTGTGGAACTAGACACTTGAAGGACTTTCAGGCAAATTTGGCTTCTCATTACTCCAAACAAGGGAAGTGGACTCCTTAGCCTTGATAGGAATGCAATCAGTATGGTCGTAAGAATTATCACGCATCCGGGGCTCACACGCAATAAGAATGGGAGACATTTCTGCAGGAGCTGTACACTTAAAACCTAGGCACCTGTTCAGCCGTTGCAAAAACAAGGAAACTGGATATAAACCAGTAATAAAGTGGATAATCTCTGAAGAGACCACTTGGATACCAGCAGGCATTTCTTAGGCATCAATTAGTTCCCCTGGCTAATGAGGATTCAGTTTATCAATCACCTGTTAGTTAAATCCAAACACAACTGATTCAGCTGCGATAATCACTCTTACCTTTCCTTAATTCGTCTCCAACAGTGCTGATTCATCACAGGATAGCAAATGACATAATCTTCTCGAACTATTTTTTCAGAATCTATTTTCGAAGGATTCCAACCTGTCAATCGCCGACAGAATCATAGTCATAAGACGTTTGACTCAGATAGGGGGCTTTATGTAGCAAAATAACTAATCCTTTTGATTTCTGCGCCGGTGTGGTTGCAAGGTCAACCAAAGTAGTCAAATCGTAATCAAACCAAATTAAATAATCAAGCTTAAACGATTAAACCAATAAAAAGAAAGATATAAACATACATTCATGTTGTGGTAACCATATAAGCATGTAAGCATGCATACTTTGCCACAAGACTTTTCACTAAATAGTTGCAAATCGGCTTCGCGTGTCAGAGATGAAATAAAAAATTGTATGCCTGGCCTACTCCTTAGCCACTTTCGATGACCAGGCGACTTGCATGCCAGTCCACAATGCTGAAAACACAATGTATTTCGAATCGCGATAAGGTGCCACAGCGATTGTTTCCTCTAAATGCACAAATTGCATACAAATTTTTGGCTGAAAATGTTGCATTAAAATGCAACACAACATTTTGCACGCAACACCCCCTACGGCCACCAAAACACTTATCACAAATTATATTTGGCTGCCCGAAATATTGTATATGTATATACATATATTTGCAACCTTATCCATACACGCCATCTAAATGGACTGTAAATGTTCGCATGGAGTCAAAAACTCTAATTTTCCGTCGCAAACTTTGAGCGCCAAGCGGTACACAAATTATTTTTTAATTGGCACGATATCACACAGTAAAACTTTTTTGTGTTGTCATCATCAACGCAAAGTTTTCCCCAAAATAAAAAAAAAAGAAAACCGGATATAAGCTTCGCCTTGTTCCGTACCGTACTTAAGACGCACCAAAGCCAGCGGTAGACTTATGCCAAAGTCTATCCATTGGATTTCCATGCTTTTCCGCCATAAAGCAACAAAAAATAATTTCAAATACAAATAAACTTGTAAAAGTATATACTCGTCGTCATCCTCGTAGTTGTGCAGTACTTGGAACCGCAAAAAAAACCAAAAAAAATATAGAAAAGTTTTAAATTTTTTAACATGCAAAGTTTTTGTCACATCTCCCAGAAGCTTGTGCTTTTTGCTGTTCCTTCTTAATTTTGTCCCAAAAAAAAAAAAAGGAAAAAACACACGGAAACAAGACCGAGGATGATGGGCGGCGAGGGTGCGAAACACAAAATGCACTTTTAAGACCCCGAAACGAGATCGTCGTTGTGGTAAGACCTAACTTTATAATAATGTCTTAATGACAACGACTCGTACAGAATTTCAAAATCAATAGGAATACAAAAAAAAAATAAAACATGCACACCCTTTTGGAGCTCGCAGAAAAGTTGCTTCACGTTTCAGTGGCGTTTGCTGAGTTCACACAAGACACTACCACAATCATCCAAATACCCTCCATTGCCTCAAGACGAAACCGTCACGAAAGGCGGGATGCCCCCCAAGACCAACACAACCCGCCCGCCTTAGGGTACGTGTTCGGAATCATTTAGTGCGAAACGTAAAGGACCGAACAGCACCTGAAGCCTCAATTGCAATGGGAAGAAACGACCAACGCTAGCGTGGCGAATTTCAACTCGCCTCAGTCAACGCTTTGGGGCAGCGGTATCCACTGGGGATGTGCATCTTTATATTTCGTTTTTTTTTTGGGTTCTCTTCGTCATCGACTGAAGCAACAAATAATGGATACTTCCAGTGAAGATACACCAAAGGACTGCTTTTCACTCATGCACATTATCGTCGTCCAGGTGAAACCACCGAAACACACCAACATGACCTGGGCATCCAAATATCAGTCGGTGTATCGACCAGACTGAAACTATTGAAGAACTTGTTGAAAGGATACCTTTTAAAGCGGAACAAGGTAGTGGACCTGGACTGTTTTGTAGCCTTTTTTCGACATCGCAATTTGGAGCACGTTTAACGCTTGAAATAATATTAAGAATGGAAAAAATAAAAGAGGTGTGGGAAAAAGAGGGAATGGCCGAAACGATCATCGTGATGATGATGAACCGGAAGAAAATACATGAAAAAGCTAAAGCAAAGATATTCGAGTGCACGTGAGCTAACAGATAAAAGTGCTAAACTTTACGGGACTTCCATTAACTTTTAATTGCGGCAAGAAATGAAAGAGCCAATGGGTGGGGGGAGAAAATTACAAACTTTTTTTGAAAACACATGAACAAGAAAAGGAAATTATCAGCTGAGGTGTCGAAAAAAAAATGAAAATTAATTTACGTCCCTGAAGGTGACGCCTGATGAAGGGGTTGATTATTGTGTCAGTTGATGAAATTAGCGGCTGGAGTAAATTGCGATAATTGATGATTCATCGGGGAATTTTACTGGAACATGAGAAGTATTTTAGCACTTGCCTGTGACTGAAAACTAAATGCGATCATGCAAGTTTCTCAACCTTCACCAACCGTGGCTGGGCATCTGCCAACTGCGATTGCTTATATTCGGCTAGCTTTGTTTACCTCTTGCTGATTTTGAATATTTTTGTAATTTTTAATACTCAAAAGCGTAATGTAAAAGCGCAATGATGGCTCGAACGAATGCTTTTCTATTGGATCAAATTGTAAGCCTCAGGATCGACCTAGTCATACCCTATCAGCCTATCATATTGCCGTCAAAATAATGGCTCGTGAAAATGAAGTGAATATTCGTGACAGCAGAATGATGTCGTTCTTTTCAAAAACTATACTTGCCTATCAAAAAAAATATACTGCGAATTTTGAGCGAATGAAAATAAGTCGAAATCGAATTCGCCATCTGTATTCCGACTACATTCATGGAGCAACCGAAACCAAAACACATCTGAGCACCTCAGGAAATGTAGATCGATTATCGATCAAATATTCACAAATATTCTTTTTTAAGTTAAATCTGTGAATTGCCCAACGAACTTCACCGACATCAAAGCTGCATATGATAACATTCATAGTCTTGAACTGTACAAGGCGATTGTCGATTTGGGATCCCACCAAAACTGATACTGCTGTGCCGCGTGACGCTGGTAAACACGGTGCAATGTACACCTCCGATCTATTCCAATCATGTGCCGGATTTCGGCAAGGAGATGCGCTATAATGTGACTTCTTCAACCTCGTGCTGGAACAGGTAGTCCGCGAGGCAGGTATAAACACAGAAGGCATTATCTTCAGCAAATTTGCTGCGATATTCAGACGATATCGGCATCGGCGGTCGCAGGCGAAACGAGTTGACCTCGAAGTTAACCATGTTCATGTTGTCAACAAACAAAAAACATCTGTCCACCGCATAGTCCAAGACTTCAGTATTGGCAACGTTTATTTCGAGGTGGTTAAGGATTTTACATGCCTCGGAGTGAATACATACGATTTGTGTACCGAAGGACACTTTAGTGAAGATTCAACGAAGACCCACCCCAGGAAACCGCTGCTACTTCGATAGGGGCGAAACAAATGGGTCAAAACTCCTAACTCCTAAGCTGTATGGAGTAAGTGCTGGACGATAAACAGAAAGGCCGAGCAGATTTTGAACACTTTTAAGAAACAAACTCTTCGTCGAATATTTGGTCTGGTGTGCGAATGGAGGAGAAGATACAACCGCGAACTTTATGAACTGTTTCAAATTGTGGATGAAGTTGCTCGGAATGGAAAAATATGCTCCAGCAAAAAAATCTTCGAGCCACAACCTCCGTTTTAAGGACAAAGCGAACGCGGATGCCAGGCTGGATTTTGGTCTAGATAACCGAGGTAGTCGGGATCGACGAGAGTGGGAGTCTGCCGTGTCTCAGACTGAGACTCTTCACTGGTCGGGAGCCCGTTAAGTAAGTAGATATTAGGTGATTTGGAAACGCATTCTTCAAAATGTCGCGTGAAAGGTGATGCGATTGAACTGTCTTGTTGGAATGTTTAAATTGTTTTTTTTTTGAGTAATTTTTGGCACCAACCCTAATTGTGAGCTCGTTCGGCTCGTAACCCGAAATTAGATTTCTAACTAAGTTTAATCAAGGAAAACATAAGGCCATTATAAATTAATCTGACGTCTCCTGATATCCAGATTTTACACCATCTAGACATCAAAATAAGTTCCATTTTATAAGAGATGAAGTTCAAATCTATCTTTTGCGCCCATTGACAAATCTGCATGAGTTTTTTCTTAGTATCCAATCATAAGCATACGTCATAACGAAAGATAAAGTCGTCCATTAGAATCAAGAAGTTCAGTAGACCCTTCTTGAGAAATACCCCGAGGAGAACATTTTTTTTTCTGGTAAGCATGTTGAAGGACGGATTGTAAATTAATTCTCAAATGGGAGGATACGAATGCTGATCCGTTTAGTTGTTTTTAGAAAAAAATTCCTAAAAAAATGTTTTTATTAACTTTTAGCATAGAAACCACACTTGAAGCCAGCCAGAAATCAGTATAATGCTGAAAGCAAGCATCCATTCTCTGATTTGGGACTTTCTATGATAGATTTGTTTCCAATTTATTTTATAGCATTGAAGGCAAGATGTCATTCGATCCTGGCAATAAATATTGCCCAAAACAACCCCTTATATTATGCTGATGGTGAAAGTTTAGGGAATAGCTTCAGTTTAACTAATTGTTTCTACATACAGGTGGAGTAAGGACTGTAAATGAAGGCACGGAAGAAATAGAGGAGATATTTCCTTCCCCGTTAAAATATTTCCACTTATCCACTTTAAGTTCCACCTTGTTTTAAGTAAAACTTGTTTATCAGCTCTTTGCAGTTTGTTTTGTTACGAGCCTGTGAAAGTTTTTTATTTCACCACCAAGGCCGTTAAAAGGCTTTAAAGCTTGATTAAATTATTTTGTTTGATTCATTTAACAAAGCCATCTTAAAAAGTATTAAAAAGGTTACAAATCAATTTGAAATATTCCCATTTTTTTCGCTTTCAAGAATTTTTTTTGCAAAATTCCAATTGCCGGTCTCAGTGAAAGTTTAAATATTTAATTTTAATTTGAAATCAAATGGGGGCCCAACTGCATCATATCTCATATAAGTTAAATATTTAAGAGCGCACCTGCATTTGCACCAGCAAATTAAAACAAAACAAAAAATAAAGCGCGCAATTAAGATTTTTTTTTATATCAAATTGGCTCACCACATATTAATCAGCTTTACAAACAAAAACCAATTAACGTTTTTTTTATTAAAATTTCTTTTTTCAAGCCATCAATTCAATATGCACGTTGGATTTTTTTTTATGGAAACCATTACCGCAGGTGACATAATTATCAATTATATTACTACCACATATATTTTGATGTCAAAAATATATATTTTTTTTAAATAAAAAAAACACACACAAAATTAAACTATAATTACGAATATGATGGGCTAGAAAATGGGTGACAAAATGAATAAAAAAACAAAACGTTAATAATCTCATAACACAGAAAATCACTGGACAATAAAATAAATGAAATTCGCTCAGCTTATCTGTAGAATATTTTCATTCTATTTTTTGCTCTTGCCAACATCTGTTCGAAACAAAAAAAAAAACAACGATTGCGTTGGAAAATGAATAAAAAATTAAAACAACAAAAAATAATTAAATAACTAACGATGAGCTGACAACATCAGCCAAAAACAATTACCATCCACTCGAGTGTGAGAGAGGGTTGTGCATAAAGCACACTCACGCAAGTTGAATATCCTCTTAGAAGGACATGTGTTATCCAATTTCAATTATTATATTTTCATTTTGATTTTTTATTCTTCTGATTATTATTATTTTTTTTTGCGTTTCGTTTTCCATTCAGTTGAGTGTTTATATTAATTCAATTTTTTGCTGATAGCATCAAATTAACAGGACAATTGATAGACGAAAAATAAAATGTGAGCTCGCTGTATATTTTAAAGAACAAGCTTAAAGAGTAGTTTTTTGATGAATAAAATTTTATTAGGTTATTGGAAATAGATGGAAATTGATTTAGTTAGTTTATTGGTGAAATTATTCTCATATGCGAACAGTTTTTGAAAATTGACTGCTAACAGAGTGAAATTTCTGTGCTATCAGCAGCAAGTCTACTTTTAATCCAAACTGTGATCCGCCCAGAATCTCTGATTGCAAATGAGTGTCCCCATTTGAGTGAACACTGAAGCCAGGTAGGTAGGTAAAAGTGGTGGTTCAGTGAGAACCTAATTAACACTAAGTGCCGTTTTAATACCACAGCTCTGTTACCTTATTTATGATGTTATTTTGAAGTATTTGAGATATCTCTAAATCCAGCCCGAGGTATTTAAGAAGGACATAAGTTCCTTAATATCATTAGCAGAGTTGAGTTGAAGAAGGGTCTACCAAGCGCCCGTGTTTGGCTCTAGCAAGAGCCGAACAGTCGCAAAAGAAGTGTGTTAGGGTCTCCCCCTCAGCTGTGTCTTTGCAGCTGCGACAATGTGAGTTGTGTGGGATACCAAGTTTAATGGCATGATCTCCAATCGGCCAGTGTCCTGTGCAGACCCCCACTAATCTAGCAATATCATGACGGGCTCGCCGAAGGAGATCTTTTGTTTTTGATTGTTTGTATTTCAACCATATTTTCCTTGATGTTGCACAGTTCGTAAATCTGACCCATCTTAGATTTGCTACTTCAAGAAAGTATGAGGATATGTTAGCCTTGACTGCTTGTAGTGAGATGAAAACCTCACCTGCAAGCGAGCGCTGAAGGGCAGATCCCATTCTAGCCAGTTCATCGGCCTTCTCTTTACCAGGGATGGCACTGTGGCCGGGAACCCATATAAGGGAAATGAGCTGACCTTCTAACGACGCTATTTCAGCTCGGCATTCCTGTACTAATTTTGAATGTGAAGTAAAGGAGGCAATAGCTTTGATGGCTGCTTGACTATCAATGCATATGGCAACATTCTGGCTTGGCAGGATATTTGGATGTAATTTGATTTGACGACATGTTTCCCGGATTGCAAATAGTTCGGCTTGGAAAACACTGGTATTGTCGGGCAGTCTTTAGGCTTTACAGATGTTCAGAGATTCTGAGAACACACCCGCACAGACTCCGCCGCCCATCTTAGAGCCGTCAGTGTAGATTGTCCAGTAAAAGTCCTTACATATCTGTCAGCTATTCCATTCCGCTCTTTCCGGGATTAGAGTGTCAAAGTAAAATGATAAATTCTACGGACCATATAGTCCGTTGGTGAAGATACCAAATATCTCGGTATAAGATCAAGTATAGCGCTATGACCATAGGGTTTTGACGTCCAGCATCTAGACTCTCTGAGCCTAATGGCGCTGTGAGCAGTAGTGTTTTTAATGTATAGGTCCAAAGGTAGGAGATGCAGCATTACCGTCAGAGCATCCGACGGAGTCGATCGTAGAGCGCCTGTGGTGCCTATGCATGCAGTTCTCTGTACCTTGTTAAGTTTGATGACATTGAATTTTTTCATGAGGGCCGGCCACCATACTAGTGATCCGTATGTTAGTATCGGGCGAACCACCGCCGTATACATCCATAGGATCAGCTTTGATTGGAGACCCCATTTTTTGCCAAAGATTCTACTGCAGGCGTAAAAAGCTATGCACTCCTTTTTAACTCGCTGATCAGCGTTTAGCTTCCAGCTGAGTTTAGTGGCTAAGGTAACGCCTAGATACTTGGCGCTGGTAGACAGAGAAAGCGGTTGTTCATTCAGACGGGGGAGTGGGAAACTGGACACTGAAGCCAACTTTATGGAATAATATATTTAGGTAATGCGACCTCATCTCTAATCAAATCCAGTGAAGCCTACAAAGTGACGCTATAAAGAAGGCCGAAAGACTAGAGAATCGGCACGAGAAGCGCGTGATTCAGTGCATAGAAAGAGGAATGACGTTCATAAACTAAACCAACTGGAAAGAAGGACATGGGAAGGTTTTAAAATAAGGATCATGTTATAATAAAAAGGGTTACGTTGTAGAGACACTCAGTCAACGTTGAGCTTATGGAAACATCACTTAGCAGTCTGCTAATCAGCAGTAATGAACAACTTTTTACTATGAGGCAACAGATTGCAATTTTTTGTAGAGGAAAAAGTAAAAAGAGTCCTAAATTGAAACTCATAATCTGTTAACTGATTTTTTGTCTGTGTGCCACTTTTTTTTACGGACCAAAAAATCTTGGTTTTCGTATCCTTGCTTAATTCTTAACCTTGTTTAGAATGTTCGTTGTTAAGATCGGTAACTTTTAATTGTCAAAAAAATTTTTCTGACAAGGTATCTTTCCTTTTAGCTATTTTAAAAAATCATTCTCAAACAGTCGTTCCATTTTTTTCACGCCAACACCAAGGGTAAGAAATGTGACCAACAAGTTGCATGTGCAGACAATATTTACAGTAGTATTGAAACTTGAAGTTTTTTTTAGTTGATTTGCTGGCTGATAACCGATAATCCTCTCAAGAATCTCAGTGCGTCACAGATCTCAGCAGCTGAACATCACTCGCACAAGCTTAAGGACAAGTTTGATTTAAGAAGGTACAATTGACTCAATAACTAACGAAATTCACCGTAATCGTTTCTCTCCAAAAAATGTTCTACAAATTCACTCAAAAATCATCTTTTCAGATAAGGCGCATGTCCACTTCGGTGGGTGAGTTCGCAAAATTCACACGCACTCTGACCGTGTGACTGTTTAATTTTTTGAGCGGCGGTATTATTGACCATCTTTCTTTCAAGGCGACGATGAAAGAAACATTTCATTAAAGTGAGAGTGCGAGTGGGATATGATGATTGATCTTGTATGGCCAGGAATTCTGATTTTGGACGAGTTTAAATTCCAGCGAAAAAGGCCTTGGTTCACGAATATGTTGACACAGTGGCAATAATCGTATTATTGATGTTGCTTGGCCGACACGAAAAAGAAACCAACAAATGGTTGAACCTTAGCACAATATTCAGATATTATTTCGAGGGCGTTTGAGAATTAATTTTCCTATGAAGTCTAGTAAATTCGAGAATCGGCACCAGCGCAGAAATCAATGACTTACGAGCAACTGAAATTGAACCTAAGACAAGAAAGAGAATGAAATTAGAAGCAGCGAGTTGAGGATCGAGAGACTTTAAAGAATTTAATAGTTGTGGTGCAAATACAATCAAGACCATGTGACCACAACCAAAATGAATAAAGTTGATTGAGTTAATTTAATTTCACAGCAGATTTATACTTTCGAGTCCATCACTGACCGCAGGCTATTATAACTGATTTTACTATTGAGATACCGCAAGAAATAAAAGATCTGACCCTGGAAAGTCCGAAAAGCGGCTAATTCAGGTTTCAAAGATGCAGGTTCAAAAAACGCTTGGAGGCATGTCTTTGATGTAATAATAAGTGCACGATGAGTAAGCTAGATGTGGTCCTAAATTCAGCATAACAAATCCGTGATACCCACGTAAGGGTCCATATTTTTGTACAATGCACAATAAGTTTGACATCATATTTAAGGCAGCCTGTGAAACAAAATTATATCAAATAAGAAGTTCAAACTTTGGATTTAACATCCTTTGTCAACAAACGTGGAGCGTGACCGGTTCGATTCGTACTATCATATTCAAGAGATCCTGCGAACTCCGTAAAAAAAACACCATCAATGACTATTCCAATGCTATCGCGATTAAGGGAGATGCCTTCAAATGCAGCACTATCAGCTCTAGGTTGGCTTAATGATGAAACGGTCTGAAAGCCCAAACCGGCACAGATGCACCAATACAGGTGCAATGTGATGGAATTTAGTTTGGATCATAATATACCCTTAAAAGGAAGGTGCCTACACAAATTATTCAAAACAATTCGACATTTCAAGGAGTGTGTACTTTAAAATCAAAATAAATAAATATTGGCTGAAGTATGCCAAACGTTTCACAGTAAGGGAAGGCTGATCGATAAGTCCAATATGGCCATGGAGTTTTGAATAAAAGACCGAGTGTTCCGAGACTAGCTTTAGTGGTTAACATTTTCATCATAATGCTTACTACTTTCATATTTATAATGCATTTGCAGTAAATTTAATAGATTTTAAAGACTTGAATAATTCAATTTCGGGTGTATGTTTGAAATATTTGTTTTGTATTGTTCATATAACTAAGATCGCGTCTTAATAATACATCCCATAAAAACAGCACCAATACATTTTAAATCAAAATTGTCCTTAGACCTCCATGTAGAACAATTCCGAACAAAGAATGAATATTTTTATGCATTTGAATCCATCAACTTACAATGACCTTAGCCTTAAATAGATATGTTTGGATAAAAATATAAACAACGTCTAACGTACCGACTCGTTTCGTTAGCATGGATAGTAATGTTTTGTACTATAATAATGCTGCACCCTTCTATGGAGTTTGATTGAAAATTTTCGAGGCGAAATCTGCAATGAGAATTGAGTTTGGGAAAATTCAATGAGAAAAACAAGCAAATTGCAAATTGGTTTTGATTCATTGATTTCATTCTAGAAACGTTTAACGAACATTACACAACATACAGCGATAACACAGATAATAACATTTAATACACATATAAACGGAATAGATATTATTTTGCAGACAAATCCTTGTTTTTTTTTGCATTTTTGCTGAAGTATTAATTTACACACATCTGGATATATTCAGTCTACGAGCACAAAAACGTTTAACTCAATACGGCAAAGAAATAATAAACATTTTTTGCTGCTGTTGAAAATCTATAGTTTTCTTCTGTTTGTTTTTTCTTTTAAGAAAATAATATAACAACACATACACGGCAAAATATATTTATAAGATTTTCAAACACAGGTGAGAACCAAGTCAAAATAAGTACGAAAAAAAAAAACAAAATTAAACACTGAAATAGAACTGTAGATACAAAACATTGTATATAATAAAATATTGATCTACGGATACACAACATCGAGTGTAAAAAGAAATATGAACGAACAAAAAAAAATCAGTGTTTATTTATCAGAAGACTAAATCTATATTGAAAGGAATTTTTCGAAGAAGGCGTTTTTTTCGGAAATAATATAATCTTCT
This sequence comes from Orthonevra nobilis, assembly GCA_963555765.1. Taxonomy (NCBI): domain Eukaryota; kingdom Metazoa; phylum Arthropoda; class Insecta; order Diptera; family Syrphidae; genus Orthonevra; species Orthonevra nobilis. Next base: position 16,683,294 of record OY743227.1, on the reverse strand, counting down.
GATCACCTGAAATTTTTTTTATATTTCCATTTTTTTAACCAAATCAATTCCAGTTGAGTTCAGCCATTTTCAGATCAAATGCAGTGAGCAACTGAGAGGCATAGTCCAGATTGCATCTTTAATCACCTCCAATATAAATCAAAAACAATGTGACAAAAAACATTTACATTGGACGACATATTTCGGAAAATAAATATAAATAAAATTAAATCTTTGCTTTCCTTAATTCACCATAAGCTGATGTAAATGCCTAACGCACCTCCACGGTATCGGTGTACCACAAGTGTCGCTCCTAGGGCCATTGCTATTTCTTCTTTTAGTATTTTGAGTTTCTGTCTAAAACTAAATTCCGTGCGTTCGCCGTTACCATGGTTATGTCTTATAACGCTTCATCAGCTATTTTTTTAAAATAAGTAATTTTTGTGGATTTATCCCCGATTAAAATGGTTCGCGAACAACAAGATGGTGAAAAGAAGCAGTTCTTAAGTAATGCCCACGTGATCGGCGTTATAATTTAAGTGGACTTTTTTGATCCCTTTTGTTTGGTCATATTTGACAGTTGCAAAGAGTGGTTGACAATGAACTAATATGGAACAGTTTATGTTGAATTCAGCTAGGGTTACGAGGTTGATGATTGTGTTCATTCCAATAAAAGCAATGCTTCAATATCCAGTTGATTTGTAGCCCATTCCAAGAAAGTCGGGTGCAAACATTGTGATGCTTTAGAGTTAAGGGCAAGCTTTGGGTTCAAAATCTCTCAAGAAGTGGAGTCAGTTAGAGCACTTATAATAAAGCACGTAATGTGGTTCGAAAATAATCGCAATTTAATGCGTTCAACACTACTTGTAACAAGATGAAACACAGAATAGGTAAATCGTGATAAGCTGCACTAGAGTCGGAAATAAAACGAATCCCTGGTTTTTTAAAAACGGGATCGACAAGTGTTGTTAGAGAAGAGATGAGGAAGAAGACAAAGCTTATACCCTAGTTTAGCTAACAAGAAATGACACCTCTTCGAAGAATGGGCGAATACTATATCGTCAATATCTTTACTAGAATCTTTCGTTCAGCAGACGGCTAGATGCAGTACTGGAGGCGTCCAAAAATTATTTGAGAATGTTGAGCTTTCTGTAAAATGGTCTGCGAGTAGCTTTTTCCAGCAGAGTGGACGGTTGGAATTTGCCATAGAGAAGTGGGATGGAAGATGGATCATGATTTGGCTAAATTTTTAACGAACTACCAAAAGGGAAAAGACGAATTGAGAAAAGATAACTCTATTCAGGAAGGCTCACGAGTGATTGCGATGATCGAATAATGAATAGGGTTTGCTTAACTGAAAATACCTATTTATTTTTAAAATTAATAACTAAACGGGTATGGCATTAATAAAACCGAAACAGTGGAGTTTCAAATTTAAAACTCTTTGTACTTCAAAACAAAAAAAAAATAAAACTACCACTAAATGTGTTTTAAAAAATCCCATTATTAAAAACGATTATGATATTTCATTTAATAATTTTTCTCAGCATCTCGATAGACGATCCAAACTAAATTTTTAATCCTCAATCTCCAGTGCCAGATTAAATAATATACAAATTGAAATTGTTCGTTTCTCTATTGCGGGAAAAGCTGTCGATTTTTGAGCTCAACCACTGTTCAAATATTTGAAATAACATCAAACACCCAAAATCCATGCAAAAGCCCCACTCACATGCCGCTTTATAACACTGTTTGACACTCTGCAGAGCATAGACCAACCTCGATTGGATTGAATTTATTCTGTCGTTACCATTCGAGTTCATTTGCAAGGCAGACAACAAAATAAATAAATAAAAAAACAAAAATAAAAATATAAAACATTCATCCGCATATTTATGCATGAAAAGCTGTGATGCCCACAAAATTGAGGTTAGATAGGTAGAAATGTTTTATTGATTCAATATGTTGGGGCTTAGACTGTCCCAAAGAACTAGCTACAAAAAAAGTCATAATTTTTGTAGCATTAAAAACCACAATTTAACATTCGGGGCAATAAATGGGGATTTTTTTTTTGTTTGTTGAATGCTTCCACCCGTATGTCATCCAATTTCTATATATCCATATTGTACTGACTGACCTTTGCCGGTGAAAATTGGGGGGCGAGACAGCTTAAAAAGCCGAGCGATGCAGTGGTAATTGGACACAAAGGAAAATCTGGTGAATTATAAATTCGAATCCGCTTCAATGGTATTTCTGGTCAATTTCATTCGAATTTAGTCTCTCTGAATAGTGTAGTAGGAGGTAACAGAACAGTTGTATATCATTTTTCGATAAAAAAAAAACAAGTACATATAAAAAATGTGAATAAAAATAAATTCGAAGATTATGAGTGTGGCGGTTATGTTTATTTTAATAACCAAAATTATTTGAAACGATTTTAAAAGAGGATTATGGGAGATACAGAGAGCCAGACAAATGGGCCTCCGTAAATCGTATCAATAATCTATTTATGAAAGCTGTCAGTCGAAACTTTGGGCTAAGTGAAATTGTTTGAAAGTTTTTTTATATCATGATTTGATTTGAATAGCGATTTTATAAAACTAATCGTGTTTCTCTTTTTTAGGACTACGTTCATACTTCCATGGAATGATGATCCAATTTGGACCTGGACTTCAACCAAAAGATTCTCTAACCATCCATCCTTAGTCAGATGCTTCTGATTATATGCACCAAGTCGGTTACACAATCGAGGCTAAGTTGTTCCTTTACGGAGCTGCCTACGGAGCTGGCGATGGTTTGATGTTGAAGGCGCAAAAAAAAAAACTTCCGTGACGAAATTTGTTACTCGAAACGTGCGGGCTTCCAGAATACTTCCCAAGTATTTTGCTTCGATCGCAATGCGATTTGCTTCTTGACAGGCTTAGTGAGTGATCGCATGTGTTATAATGAAGGCTAGTTTTTTGGTGATGCTAGCAAAGATCCTTTATTTACCGATATCCGTGTTCAAATCAACCAGTAAGATTTATATACCACGATAGAGCATTGCCCGTAAGTCTTGTTGAAGTTTTGTGACTGATTTCGGCGAATCAAACGTTCGCTTACATATTTAAACATCCTAGCGTATGTGTCCTTTTCATCACGTACGCACATCCGAAACGAAGGTTTCGCTTTTTGCATTGTCATTTTGCTCTGCATCTCTTGAATGGCTGCCATCCCTGTTGTGTAAGGGTCTCGGTTGATGTTGTCGTTTCGGCTCAAATGTTATTTTTGAGCTCTTTTATGGTCTTTGGACTGTTGGCCTGAACTTAATTCTTCATAAATTTTCACAGAAAAAAGTCCGGATTGCCACAGTAAACTTCTTCTTTGAGCACGCAGTGACATTTTGCGATGTCTTGGTGGATTCAAAACGTTTTTTGAGTTTTTCCGTTAAAACGAAGTGTGCCGATATCGATCGTCATTGACTGTGACAACAAAATGGTCCAATAAATGCATTTTTAATTGTGTTGCGTATGTATGAGGATTGTTGCAACGCGAATGATATTAACGACAAAATACACAAATATTTAGCGTTCGTTCGGTATTTGTCGATCCGTAATTAAAATTTAACTGTTTTGATATTTCTCGAATATAGTTGAAGAAGCTGATCGGTTGAGAATTGTCAAAGTTATTTAATCGTTTTATTGAGCAGATTGGCATACTCTGTATAAAAAGAGAAAAGTTCAGTTCATAGAATAAATTCTTGTACGACACCAATACGGAGAAGAAATGACAGTATGTTTGGCAATACAAAATTGGTATACGCAGATTTTGATTCAGTACAGATCAGAGCTTCAACGACGTCCTCATACTAAAGCCTGTAAAATCTGAACACTCGATCGACTAAGAGCGAAGCGAGCTAAATAGTTTTGTTGGATTTGAGTTTGTTTATCAGTGAACTGGGTTATTTTACTGTACTGGAACAGCAATTTATACGCTTCATCAACGTTTCCATATAAGGTGAATGATTGGGATTAATTTCTGACAAGTTTCTTCTTGAGGTACAAACGTGCACAAAGCTTCAGTTCATGAACGACCGTTTTCACAATTTCATTTATTAAATAGTGTAAAATTCACATTGTAAAAATGAATAAAAAACAATAATAAAAGATTAATGAACAATAAATACAATTATAATCATTTTAAGCTTACAAAAAATAAAAAAAATAAAAAAATAATTAAATTGCTCTTCAACTATTAGAATTGCGGGCAACATAGGACAAGCGCATCTTTTTAAATTCTGATGTATACTGACAAAGACGAATTTCTAATAGAAGGGAATTCCACAATCCATTGCATACGCTGGCTGTTTAAATAGTTCAAATAAGGTAAATTTTTATTTCTGCTACGAGTGGAGCGTGATGTGTTTCAACTTCTCATAGAGATAATTTGGCTGACGTGTTTTTAAAATATTCAAACGTAATATACAGTACCTCACATTGATATGTTGCCTGCGAGTGCGGAAGAGAATCTTAAAATATTATCACATTTCTGGAGTACCAAATCTCTAATGTGGAATATAGTTAAGAATCGAAAACGTAAATATTTTCGCTACAATAAACATAAACATATAAGTTAACATATCAAGAAGCAAGCCAGTACAATACTCCGACCAAAAGCAGTGGAATACGTATTATATTTCTTTTGATGACTCGTGTCATAGATATAGCATTAAGGTAGAGGAGAAAATAAAGAAATGAGGAATAAATAAATAAAGGGAAAGCAAACCGAATTGTTTAAGTTTTTATTTAATTAACTGGCGCCCAAGTTGGAGCCCTGTTTTAAGGTCCATCGGATCACCTAGCAGAACTTGTCAATGGTTGAACACGCACTGTGGGAAGGCCTATCAACTGGTATTAGTTCGCAAATCTGGGGTTAAACCAAACGACTCATTTACAGGTAAGTAGCACTTTACAACAAACATTGGTGTGCCAGCGACCTGTCTTTTCTCGAAAACATTTCCCCTTTCCAACTCACTAAAAAGCTACCTGTTTCAGCCGACATGTCTCTCAATCCCATGCTAGCGTGGCAAGGTACTAAGAAAATATGCATTAAGAGTATTTGAATCTAAATCGCATTTTGAGGATAATTCGCTGACAACTCTTTAATAGCGAAGATTGTTTCCAAGAGTAGAGTCAGAAGAATAAGGATTAAGCTTTGTAAAATAGTAAGCGATTTCCGCCCATCTAATTGCATAAGTTATTTCATTTCCTTAAGTGGTTTAACTTCTCCAATTATAACTTGATGCTTTGCTCTAGCACCAATACATAAATCGGAAAACCAAGAGACTTTCTTGTCACGCAGATTCTTAGTTAAGATAAGGACATGACTTTTTTTAAAGTAGTTGAAAAGTAGTTACCGCCTCACGACAAGAATTTGAATTTAGCTCGATCTCTAAGGTGGTATACAAAAGATCGTGGTGAGAAGGAATAGCAGCAGCGCTTATTTGGCTTAACATTTAACAAAGTTTAAGTTGTATAGATATTATCCCAGTTCCTTAACTTTCATTATTTCCAAGGCACGAATAGCTGAAGTTTTTTAAATCTTTTTATTGAATAAATTTTTTATAAGTCCAGCGATTTGTATCAATGTATATCCAGGTTTAATGGTCTTGAGAGAGCCTCGGTGGGTTAAAAATCTTTAGAACATAGTTTTTCGGTTCCTGGATTTTTGTGTTCCATAAGTGTTTTTTTAGGGTTCCGTACCAAAAGAGTGGCAACGAAATTCTTTTACTAAGAGTACGTTGTCCGACCGTCTGTCACATAATAAGTTAACACTTGAAATTTTCAGACTTTATGTACTTCTATGGCAACAAATAATAAAAATGATAACAAGTTAAAACTAGAGAAGGTGCCCATGCAAAAAATGTGTTGTTTGAAAATCGCAACTCAATTTTACGCATTAGAATATGCAATGAGATATTCAAAACTAATTTAAAAAGCGACTCGAAAAAATAGGCTATGTTCGGTGTTATGGAATCTTTCGTCAGCGTGGTTTTTAAACATTATTTTGAAGTAAATCTGTTCTTTGTGGTTAATTCGATGGGATCTATCTTTTGCAAGTCATCTGCATTATATTCTTTAATTTTTTTCAGCATTTCGACATCATTATTTAAACAATCATTGACTATCCTTTGCATCAAATTGCCATCATATTAAGACAAATCTTATGACGAAAACATTATCCAGGTTTCCATAAAACTTCTGCTAATCAAATATGTTAATAAAATACATTCAAATTTATTGTCCAGTCTTCGGAATGAACACAGAGCTGCGATATCCTCACGGCCATATAACTTAAATGAAACTCTGTTCAAAGTCTGTAAAGGATTTAAATTGACACACATTCATATTCATCAAATAAAAGAAACCGGAAAAGAGAACATAAACTCAACTCAATGGCCTTGACCCAGTTGGATTTACCCCAAAAAGTATGCGAAAATAAATGTCATCAATTTATTTGCTCTCTTCAATCTAATACTTCAGAATAAGCGTTCCATGATGCCCATCTGTTATTTAATTTTCTTAAAAGCACCCCAGCAGTTCCAGTTCCATCTCTGAGGGTCGATGCTGGCTGGCAAACGCAACATGTACTCGTATACAGATCCGACTGACTTTCGTTTCGTCGGTACGTGAATCTTCATAAGAAATAAATGAGTCAGTCGTTGAAATATTTATCCCGAAATGAGTAATGGCAAAGACTTAAGCACATACAGTTTTTTATGCGCACAGCTAGATAAAGAAGGGCAGCCATCAGGAAGAGAAAGGCATTTGTTTTTTGCTTCATCCTGCCCATGATAGTTTGGTAGCAATCTGGATGAAATACGCAACCCCATTCGATGTTTAACGACAAAAGGACTGCCTGGTGGAGGGAAGCTCCTAATAATAAACGAACATCTTCTACAAAGGACTACAAATGAAAATGAAACAAAAACAAAGAAACAAAAAAACTATGATAGAAAGTTTCTCCCTCTAACATTTCCCTTTACAGGAATGTGATTGCATTTTCGCACGAGGACACCCACTCATTTCCGGTGCAGATCAAATGTCAGGTGGCAAAAGGATACCTCGTGCACCTGGTTCGCTGTGTTCATTCGACTGTTGCTCCCGCTTATGTCGTTCGGTTAAATGGTACACCATCATAATTACAATTCTTTTTGCGACTGTATGTGTGTGCATAGTTTTTATCTTTTGTGTGCCAACAGAAATCTGAGAAAAGTAGTTTCGGTTTTGTTTTATTTCACAATTTTTATCTGCAAAGTATCGTGGCGCAACAACCTGACACTCAGTATAAACCTCGTCCTGTGAGTTTGCCTTTTGCCACTGGTTTCGGTTTCGTTCGCCTGTATCTGGATGCCACAACAATTTCATTGCAGCCACATCGAATACAAGCGAACGTTGCTCAGTTCACAGTAGTGGGTCCGATACGTTTGCGGATCGCTACCAGCACTGGCACACTAACGACCACCACACTATCATCTATATCCATAAATCTGTGAGGTTTTTAATTACAGAGCAAAAATCCTTTAGTAAATATAAACATGTAAAATTCCAGGATGAAACAAAACGAACGAACCAGATCCTTGGTTGTTTTTACGGATTTCTTTACATTTGTGTGTTGTTGTCTGTGCTGATGTTATTGTTGTATGGGAATGATGCTGGTTTCGCAGGACTATTTGTAATATGAAAAGGAATTCAAATCTGTTTTTTTCTCTCTCTTTCTATTTCGAATCCTGTGATGTTGTTTTTTTTTTCGTCCATGCAAATTGGAAGCAGCAACAGAAGCTATGTGTGCAAAGTGCATAGGTATCCTTTTCAATATTAAGTCATACAGGTTTACCGCTGCTGCCGTCGTCGTCCGTGTGTTGTTCTCGGGAACGTTACAGTTAAGGATAATTGAGCTGTAGATACGCTTAATGTTTCAATGGTAGCTTTCATTAATTTGCAAGGGATAAAGTGAGCCTTCAGGATGAGTTCTGCGTTATGGCGAACATATTTCGTTTCCGTATTGTGGTTTATTGAAGTAATTACAAGAATTTGAAGGGTTTTTAATTATGAAGTACAATACGAAGGATGTGCGATACTTTTGCACTCAATGAATGGCTATTGTTAGAATTTGAATTCGAGATGAGCTGGGATGTTTTGTGTTTCTCTTTGAGTTCATATTTCGTATGCTACGATTATGTTTCATGGCGAAAAGTCATACGCCTTAAACTTTTTGATGCATTTTGTTTTGCAAACTTTACCAAACTGGGTACACTTGTTTTCAAAGGTGTGTAATTGAGGTCATGTAAGAGTGAATTTGGCACGGGTTAAGGATCACCAATTATTTGTGAAGTTGAGTGTCGTTAAATGCTGTTTGTTGAAATAATCAGCATTTACAAACAGCTGTCACTTTCAATATATTTTGGGTATTATTATACATTGCATCCAAAACCAACTGACACTATTGCCTCTCTATATTATTTAAGTATTAAGTTAGTATTTTGGTATTCGTATGTGTAACAAAATAAAGTTCTAATTCACTTCTATCAACTTGTTTCAAATGGATAACGTATTTTTATTATGAAATTTATTAAGAACCAAGTTTAGTTGACTTTATTTCAAAATATATCAAGTTTTTAATCATCAATTGGTTTATTTTCAAAAGACTGTTGAAAACATTGTGCAATATTTTATTCGTTGTTTTATTGAAACGAGTTAGACCCAATTTTTTCGTAGTATCGGATCCGATTTCAAGAATAGTTTTTTCAGTGTTTGGTAGTTTGTTCATTCAATTAGACGAATAATAACACGATAATGAAAGTAATGAAACTTAACATCGATTGTTAGACGGCCAGCGTTGCACGTAGCCCAATCTTGCTGAAGCCACAGCTCACCAAAGTTCAAATCCTCTTTTTTTTATGTGAGTAATTTGTTGTCATGTCCTGGAGCGTAAAGTCACATCAATTGTCGTCTAACAAAAAATAAATGTGAGTCAAAAATACTGCAACTCCAAAAACCAGACCAAACAGGACTGACTTTTCCATGACTACGTTTGGATTGCTCGTTTACGTAACCAAAAAGGTGGAAATGCGCCTCATATGAAAAGATAATTTTTTTGAGGCAAGTTTTTCTCCATTTTTAGCTGCCCTAAGGCCTAATACAAAAATCAGTAAATCGGGTTGTTATTTTTTTTCAATTTGTTAATGCGAACTTCTAAGAGAATTGGTCAAGGTCTTTTTGTAGGTTTATGTGGTTTCAGGTGAACACTTTCGGCAAACATCGCATTATTGATACGCCTTGCTTCTCTCAACTCAAATAGCATATATGAGCTTTTAAACAAAAAAGTAAGAGCATCAAGCACTGAAGGCCATGGGCAAAATAGCCAGAGAGCGCTCGCAGACAATTTATAACGTAACAGGTTTAACTCGGTCAGAATGAGACGACGATTACGCATGCAGATAAACAAAACTCCTACAAAGTGACGCTCCAAAGGGCTATTTATTCTCGCAATCTGCCGAAGAAGCGATGAAAATGAGCTTCTTCGAATACAAAGAAACAGAAAAAGGAACCAAAAGAAAGCATAGAGAGTTGGAATGATGCTCGCTAAATGAACAAACAGGTAAAACGATCACCACAACGATTTCCAATCAACAACAGGAGCCTGATAATGTACAAACGTCATATAAGCGAATGTGTAGAACAAGAGTCATGGGACCAACGGGCTTTATAAGGCAACATTTGTTAAGGTGCACTTACAAAACAGAGCCTACAAGTTAGTTTCTGCCATACCGAATGAATGCTCATAGTTCGTGTCAATAACTTAATCATTCTTTAAGGCTAAGAACGAAAAATAAGAAAAAAAAAACGAGATCGGTTTCGGAGTAAAGCCAGAAAGGTTGATAACGATCTAAAAAATCCTTCGTTGCCAAAGGACATTTAATAGATAGAGAGATGCACCGCTAACACTACATTTAAGTAAAGCTCTCAGGAAACTAAACATTTGAAAATTCAGGATGGGAGTCTACAGTGCATTTACAATTTTGAATGAAGGCAAAACGAAGTTAATAAATGGCAATAAAAAAAAATATTACAGCTGTCCCGATCAACCTTAAATGCATCGTAGATATTTAAATTGTTGGCATAATTTATAATGAGCGAAATATCTCAAATTATATTCCCTTTAATTCTTTTTAAGCTTCATAAATAGTTTTTTTTTAAAAACATTACATTAGCCAACTTCTCTGTACAATTTTAAAAGTATAAATACCATACCAAAAAAATAATAAACTAAAATTTGAAATACAAAATATTGTTACATCATTTCATATTCCCTTTGTCTTAAAATTTATAAAATAAACATTTTTTTCTGTTAATTTTAAGCTCGTGAATTATCCATAATTTGGATGTTTTCTATTTTTTGTTTTCACTTGCAATTCTGTCATAAAATCTTTATTTTCAGCAATTTTTCAAGCAAAATACATCAACCTCATCCTTCGATGTGAAATATTTGTATTTTGATGCCATAAAATAGTAAGGACCTTCGTTTTTTTTTATTTGAATGATTTTCGGAAAGAAATAAGTGATGGGAAATCGTTTTTATAGCTATGGCACCTACGGCAACATCATGGATAGCCATATCATCCAATGAACAATTTATGTGGCAATCTCTCTTTGTTTTTCACCGGTCAGATATAAAAATGTACATGAAACTTTGGTTTTCGTCAAGGAAGATAATTTCCTCTGATATATTGTCAATTTGTGTTTTCTCGTGCATCCACTACGCTAAGGCTTCAATTTAATTGATTATATTAAATTGCATTCTGAAGTACTTTACCAAAATTGATCATAATTTGGTTCTCAGCTTAATTCTACCAAGAAGTCTACACACCGTTCACATTTGCTACCTATGTCGTTCTCCTGAATTTGTGCAACATTTTCAAAATTGTTAACGGAGTACAATTTTTTATGCACAGCTATTTCGAAATAAGGCTTCGAAAATAAATACACGTTTGTCACACAATACGCAATAAAAGTTAATGTCCGAAATTGTTTATTACATAAGGCGGGCCATAAGTTGTTTTTTTAGTGTTCCCAAAGGGCGCCAATGGGTCATTTTTAGAAAAGCTCTGCTGAGCCTCCGTTCATCTTTTATAGGGCTATATATTATGAACAGAAATAGGTTGATACTTGGAACCTGGTTTTCGTCATTTTCTTACTATTGTATTTTTAATAAGTAGGAAGTTAAATAATAAATAAAATATAATTATATATTAATAAACGTACGTACGTCGTACGTCGTACGTACGTTTCGTGTACATGTCCGACTTCAGATTGTCCGTTTTTTGAATGATAAGTTATTTTGGACTTTGCTCTTATGCCGCGAAAAATGATCAGGAAAAACAAAAGAAAACTGGCAAAGTTATTTTCAAAATGGATGCTGAGCTGCTAATAAATACAAGAACATCAACCTTTATAAATTTCAAAAAGTTGTTATATCGGTCGCTCAAAAGAGTTTAAAAAAACACGAAACCGACGAAAATTTGGCTCAAAATATAAACTGTCATTGATGATGAGGACTCGGGGCTCATAGGGAAGCCAAATCATCCTGAACGTTGAACATTGGCAACAGTCGAAAGAGAGTGCTTATGAAGCATGATAACTGACTTTTGGACGTAGGTGAGCCGCATTTCCAGTCAGATGAATCTACGTGCCACGCAAGCCATTCGTAACCTATTTATTGCACACTTAGCTCTGTAATCGTGTAAACAGATGATTGGATGATTTGACATCGTTTGACTTTTTTTGTGGATTTAAACACTCACAAAGTAAAAAGGTCAAGCTAGTCGTGAAATAGGGCCCGAAATATTCGAAAATGTATTTGAATTTTGGATACACAGAATGGCCTTCTGCCTCATTTTGGTAAAATATTTTCCTTACGTAAAGCGGATTCGTTAAATGTAATGCGTTTCACATTCCGTTACATGTAAAATGTGTTATTTCCTTCTTCTAAAAAGAAGCGCGGCTATAAAATTAACGACATGAACGACAAAAAAACCTCCTTTGTTTCTCTGTCTCTTAGTTCAATTACATTTATTCCACCAAAGCTTAGGGCGTCTTAAACTAGCCCAGAAAACTTAAAATTCATTTTATTTCTAAAGTCCTTCTTACAATGTCCTCGTAAGGAATAAAAAGGAAATATTCAGCCTCATTCCACTTTGAATACACAATAAGGATTTATGCAAAATAAAATAAAAACCAAAGCAACGTCCCTTAATCCAGATTGTGGGCGAAAATAGTAAATTGCATGTTGAGCCAAACAAAACAGAAGGTGCCACCGAAAATCCCCTCAAAAAAAAAAACAAAATAAGACCAATTTTTTGTTCTATTTTCTTTGTGATTTCATTGCAGCCGCCGCTTGTGAATGTTCCATAACAAACATCTAAGCAAATCTATTAACTCCATTTGAATTTCAATTAAAACGGATACCAAGATTGCATTCGCCGCGCGCGCCGCCCTATTTTTATAGTCCTGACGGCTTCCGTTGTTATACTCGTGGTAGGAAAAGGAAATGCCAAATGAAAAAAAAAAATGAACGAATTAAAATAAACCGCAAACTCTCTATTTGTGCTATAATCAACAAAATAAAAAAAAAAAATATGTATATATCTTTCTCTGAATTCATCCTTAACTTGCTGTCCACCCACTTTAACTTCTAGTCTTTATGTGCACACGATGACTTTTCCGAGGCTGGCAATACGAAAAAAAAAATAAAAAAAATAAAGAATTGGATTCACTTCCGGATACTAGGATAGGCAGGAGAAGCAGTAACCGTAGAGATGGGTATCCATCGTACATGGAAATGAAAACGAAATTCAAAAACTGCCCAAGATTATCTCTTTGCCTCCCCCTATCGAAATGTTGGTTTGCCGTCGCGCCACGCCGCGCCGCCCATCCAAGGATATGTATAGACGGACGTCACACCCTAAAACCTAAACCATCAGCCTCTGGCTGGTGCTGAGCTAAGCGCTATGGTAGGCAACACAGCAGCTACTTGTTCAATCCGCCTTCAACTCAGCTTTGAAGATGAACACTCTCAGGCTATAATAGTATCTTGAGGTTTCTGTTTTTTTTTCTGTGTACTACTAAGTCAGATGAAAGGTTGCTCGAGAGTTGTAGTACGTAGTAGCAGCGGCTGGCTCTGGCTCTGCAACGGAGGCAGTGCTATCTGTAGTCGCAATGGTACTTGATTAATTGCATGCCTGACTAAATGTTCTTTCTACTGATTTCGATCATCATCAGTCTTTTTGAGCGCAGCAAAAAAAAAAGCGAGCACATGGGGCGAAGGAATAGGCAAACGAAGGCGGGAAGAAATGAAAAAAAAAATGTAACTGGTCCTTATGTGAATGTAGTACGGCCATCTAAGAGATAGTTAAATGATAAAGGGACCGTCATTAATCAGACCGACAATTTTTGGTTTTCGGTTTTCTAGCAGTGGCATGCATACCTACGATATCTGCGGCCGCAATCACAAAAGTGTGTTTTTTGTAAAAGAGGGCGGATGCACTACAATCAGGCGGATGAGGCAGTGAATTATTTTTACAAGACACTCGGATGTGGAGAATATAAATTGGCTTCACTTATACGAGGTATTTTTACCATCGGCACTGTTTAAGTAGAATGGAGTAAATTTGTTTTTTCAGGATAACAAGATCAGCCTTCTTAACAGTTTTTACGTGGTTTAATAAGCTCATTTACGTATCTTTATAGTTAATGCAATACCGCGCAGTTCATGCATCTAATCAACCACAGATATGATCTATCCTTTGCACCATTTTGTTGGTTGATTTTGAAAAAGTATTCAGTAGGTAAGCAATCAAGATCTGATAGGTAGAGAAACCAGGGAAAATTCTTAGTCCTTTGCTATTAATTTTTGGTTTTTATTATCTAAAAAAATTGTGGACACCAAAGTTCGCCAGTCATTTCGGAACAGCTACGAGGAAGACTAACTTAATTGGAAATTCGATGAAAAGATGGGACAACTCCGCTACGAGCTGCGACATAAATTCACAGCAACGGCATCTCCGGCGCTTAAATGTAAATCATAATGCGATCGCCGACGTCAATCAACGTTATAATGCGATAGCATAATAGAGACAGACCGAAGAACTCCTGAATGTCACCAACAACCATTGATTGACTCCGGTGATGAACTGTTGCGAAACCGTGAGGCTGGCCCAGTTTGGATCACAGCTTCACAAAATTTGTTCGTTTGATGTGTCTTTTTTTATTTACTCGCTCTGACAGCGTTATGGTTTTTAGCTCCATGGGTGTAGTCTATGAGATATAGAATTTCATTCCTACTTATTTGCATTCACACAATTCACAGTATTTTTTTCGTAAATATTTAAAGATAACGTCAGTCCTCTAAAATTGGTATTATGACCTCGCAGCCGTGTTTATGACATCATCTTTACAAACTATCAACAGCACGATCTTGAAACAAACAGACAGAGTAAAAGTTTTCAGACTACGTGCGCTGATCTACCATTCCAGTGATAAAATGGAGCCAAATGGCGAATGGCGACTGGACTACATTCGAAAATTATATTAATATTCAAGACTTACTGTAGAATTCGAAACTGCAACCTATCAACTAATTTTTTGCAAGGCAGATGCTTAAAATCCTGCACGGCCATCCCGTCTTATCCGAAGAACCGAATCTGAAGCTGATCCTCTTATCCTATCCTAACCTTTTTGTATGACTTTACGACTTTTCATTCTCGTTTTCCCTGAGACCGAAAAATTGGGATGATTTGGGTATGGTAGACGGAAAAGTATGTTACATTTTTTAACATTTATGGAAAAACTTCGAAAGACTTGAACCAACATAATAAAAAATATTAAAAAAGAGGCAGCGGAGGCAGAAAATCATCATTCTCGGGCTGACACACAGGATTATGCCAGAAAATTCCCAATCCTTAAATAGGGATATTTTGAGCAGGCTTCTCTCGAGCTCAGATGCTTTAAAAGAAATGTCTCTTCATCTATGCTAGAAACTATAAAGATGCTTCTCTGAGCGAAACCAAATCCAGCAGCGTCAAGTGATGAGGATGACGAATCAAATAAATTCCTTTGTTTAAATCATGTTTTGACTTCTTTTTTATCTGAAATTATAATTGTTTTTATTTCAAAATGCTTTGTCTAGAACCGAGGTGACAACCTTCATGTACTCCGGAGTTTTTTTTTTGCCTTATAAGAACATTCATCAAAATGCAAGATTATCCACTTATTTTATTTCGAAAAAATAGATATACTAATATACGAGCATTTTATGAGTTGAACAAACAGCTTCCTCTTTTTTCTGTTTGTGTTGAAGACTCGCTGTGTAATATAAATATTTCGAGCACATTCAAATCACAACAACATGTTCAACTTTAGCTCAGTTTATCGCAGGTGAAGTAAAGAGTTCTCCAAAAAGAGGCTTTGCCTCTTTATGACTACTTGTACGAAAATTTTGCCTATTTTCGTTGAACCCGCTGAATGGAAAATGCAAAATTAGTCAACCTCGACTTTTTTACGCTGCAGCAAACAAGCATACTTTAAAAGCAAAATTAATTGCGTTTATGTGAATTTCTTGTACCGAAATAAAAAAAAAAACGTGCACAAAAACAACCGACTCTTCAATTATAGGGAATAAGAAAAAAGCAGTGGAAAAAAAGAACCCCAAAAGTGGGTAAAGTAAAGCCACTTCACAAACGCTACGACGACCCCCGCCGCTCACATATACTTTGTGAAAACTTTATGCAAATTTAAATTAACTTCCCTCATAAGTACTTAAGTATAAGCTAGTTAATATGAATGTATGACGGAAATAGTAGGGCGTGACAGAGGCGTGGGCACTACCAAATGTGAGAATGCATGCATGCTTCATATAATATTTCGATGGCTAAAGTTTTCCCATACACAAAAGTTCCCTATGCGCGCAAGGATGCAGAGAAATCTTATTTAGAAAAAAAAAAATATCATACACACATACATACACAATATTCGTATGAACGCATTTGGAAAGCCAACCAAAGGCATCAGGCAAATTGGGAGGACGAGGGATCACTTTGAAATAATTTTTATGATGATGGCAAGGTAATAATTTTATTTTCCTTTTCTAGGTATTTGGAGGGAAAATTGTAAAAAAATACTGTGGGCAGAGTTAAGGGCGATGCGCGAACTTGCATGTGCAATTTTAAGACGGATGAGTGGGTAACTAGCGACCCAATCGCGATTTCTTTTTTTGGGGCGGGGAAGTGAGTTGTGAAGCGAAAAAATTGGTAGTAGGTTCTAATTAGGTCCTTAAAAAATCAGAAAGCAAATAGCCAGTGGGTGGTGATTGCGGAATTAGAAAGGTTCTAATTTTTACACATAGTTATGTTCAAAGTGAATACTTCTGATGAGAAAGTGAAAGAGGCTTTTAAGTGGCAAAGTGATGATTTTTAGAACTCAGGACTTCTATACACAACGAAATGTGGAACAAAGATAATTGATGCATGAAGTTTTTGTGCGATAGAAATTATTAAATGGATCAAATCTTCAGTCGGTGCTCGGCGCTCGGGTCAGGGGTGACTAATGTGTCATCGAAAAATGAGAATATGATTAATTTTCTTCAGATAAATTTTGATAATCATTATTTTTAGACTACAAGAGCAGTCAATGCTACTTTACCCATCTGATGGAATGAGAGAGAAACAAAGCTTTCTTGATGTAGGAAGCTTGGAACTTTGGCCTCCCGGACCGAAGAAATCAACACATTCGCATACAGAATCATTACAGATGAAGAACAAAATAAGAGCTCAGACTTACAGACTTACAGAAATCCAAGAGATCTCGTAGCGGCACGACCACTCCATCTTTAAGGTTTTCCTTATACGTGTCATGATCAAGTGACAAGACCATGGTGGGCCTCTGACCAAAAGCACCTTGCACAAATGAAGAAACATGGCCAAAAAGATACATTGGATCACCGGCATTGTTTTAAGTTTGAATGGAATTATACTAGATTATTTAGACACGACACGAGTATTTATTTGTGAACATTTGTAATGTATCCCTGTACGCTACGTGAAGAAATGGCAACACAGAGAGCTTGGGTAGCTAAAAAATAATACCAAACCTTTCTGATAAGCTGAGGCTGTGCTTAGAAGAATACTTTCTCACTCAAATAATCCATGCAATATATGCAAGCAATTTTTCGCAATGAAGCAGATTTTGTTTATGTTTATTACATCAACCAAACTTGCTTACTCTCTGATGCAAATATTCGATAATAACTACATAGACTTTCTGCTGTATGAACACCCAAAGAAGGACGCAAAAATGCAAGTTAACCACCGATCTGTTGATGAAATGTGTTGCAGTCTTTAAAACGACAACGGCACACTCGATCCGATTCTCAAACACGAGAAGCCACTGGGAAACCGGAACATACTCAGATACTTAATTGGCCGCAGTTTGTAAAATTAGTGACAATGTACCACAAGTTGCTTTTGCAGCTAAAATATTACAAGGCTTGGACAAAATAATTCTTATTTATATTTGTGATCCAATGGTTAACTAATTTTTCTTATTTTTTATTTTTATTTTATTTATTTTATGCAACGAACTCAAAGTTATATTATATAGATCTTGTATAGTAATTAAAGTTAAAGATAAAAAAAAACAAAACAAGGTAGCAAAGTGAGAGTTGATTATCAAACGAAGGGTTCCGCGCCTCCTAAGAATATGCAACACTATACTTCTTTAATATATTTCATAAATTCAAAAATTAAAAAATTGGTTTGGGTGCGAGAATGCCTGCCCATACCATGAACTTCCCATCTCATGATAAAAAAAAAACATAAAGATGCTATTTAATTTGCTCCCAACATCAACTTTAAGATACTAATTTTTTTAGCTCCCCGTAAGTTTATATTTGTTTTCGCATCTTTGAATCATATAAAATACGATTTGCGTTGAAAGTATAGATTAAAGGGTATACTTAGGATGTACATGCTAACACAGTAAGAAATACTTATAAATCTGTGAAAGATTAGCGATGTACAGAAAACGTTGGTTAAATTGAATTAAAGCATATTAGACTAATAAATTAAAAAAATAAATATAAAGATTAAATCTAAATTAAAACAAATTCATGTTGAAATATAAGGTATGAGATTATAATAATTGAGTTGAATCATTAGCAAATTTATCTAGTTCAGTTAAAATCCTATAACATTTATTACTTGAAATGGGGATAAGAAAGGGAATGGTAAGCTGCTATGAAGGTAAAGTTGAGTATTCAACATTAATTTTAATTCAACATTTCGGTAATTACTTACTTACGAAAGTATTCTTTTAAGTGATCAGGACAACAATTTGGAAATAATCGTTTTTGATTTAGTAACATTTATCTTATGTTGTGCACAAGATTGAAAAGTTTGATAGATAAACATATTTCAATTTGGAAATACCTTTTTTTCTGATTGAGTTACTTTTCTATGATACTAAAGGAAAATTAGATTTTTAGTTTGACTGCAGAAATAATTTAATTTTTATCGTTTTTTTTAACATGTTAGCTGGTTGGACTTTTTTTGTCATTAATCATTTAATTATTAACTTGAGGTGGCGTTACAGTCCACGTAGGATTGGTATTGTATCCTTTTGGCTAAGTCAATTGGTTGTTGAATCTTCTCCTCCCCTCACCGTCAATGCAGATGGGACAAAAGATCACACTTTTCTCTCGGAACAACGGGGCCTTCATCCGCTTTTGAAAGTATCCATGCTTCTACACCATATAGTAGGACGGGGATGTAATGGTCTCATAGATCGACACTTCAGTTCTTCCCAAGATAGACAAAGCCCCAACTACCTCAAAGTTATACCTGTTTATGGTAACGTTCTGATCAGGGTTTGGTCTTTCTTTATGACAGCATACGCCTCTTTTTGCCTTCTGGCAAAAGGTTGACAAGGTTCTTTTGCACTATTGCCCCAAGTATGATGTTGAAGAAATCGCATGACAGTGCATCACCTTGTCTAAAATGTTGTTTGACATCAAGTGGGTCGATGACGTCTTTGCCGACCTCAATAGAGCAGCTGGGTTTCTCCATCGTCATCCTGCACAAAAGTACGAGCTTTGCAGGGATGCCAAACCTAGACATGACTTCATAAATCTCGTCTCTGTGGACGAAACAGACACCAAAACCAACCTTGAAATTGATGAAAAGGTGGTGCGTATTGACATGCTCGCATGCTTTCTTCTGACCATGTATTTCAGATGAGTTGGTGCATACTCCCAACTAAGTCATCGCCGCCGCTTTTAGAAGCTCTATCTTGCTATCTGTACTTCGTCTAGGTCTTGAGACAATTGTTTTTGCTGGCTGGCTGTCCATGGCTTGCGTTAAACGACTCAATGAAAGCATTTTCGAATGTAATATAGGACCAACGACCAAAAATCTTAGCCAGTCATCCCTCTAAGAGTATTCAACTCAACGTGAAGATAAGATATTTTAAATTTAGAGTTACGAAAATGGATTTCATAACAACAACTTTAACATTTGAAGTTGAATTTGTGTTTGCTTTTGGCAGTTGTTTTTCAACTTCTTCAATAAAGTTATTATCAAATATTATAAAGCTTAATTTCAAAAGTATTACATTTTGTAAGAACTCTGTTTATATGGATTCATATTTTAAAAGTTTGAGGACCAACTGCTTATCTCAACTTCATGTATTTTTGGAATTATTTTTAATCAATCAATTTTGTTTGATTGCTTTTCTTTGGAAGATATTAACCACTGCTCGGAATATTAAGGCGTGATTAACTTGATGTCCTTTTTGAAAGGGTTCAGAAGTGCATAGTTTCAATCCAGAGATTTCCACCACCTCTTCCTTTCGAGGTGGTAACTGTTAAGCAAAGGATCTTTTTCTGTCTGGTTAATATATGGCTTAAAGAGGATCACATTCAGTCCAGTTTTCTTTGCAGATTTTGATAGGATTTTCCACGCCGATTCCGAGAGATTTTTTTATCTCTGTGTCATTTTCTGGAAAGACCTCTAGGATTGGGTTCATGATTTAAAACCACAACAGTGGAAAACAAACTAAATCAGATGTTATGGTCTTCCTTGCAATATACGAGTAATGCAGATTTATCTATGTATTTTAACTTTCTCATTTAGGTTCCTCTCGATGCTTTTGCTTTAAATTCAATTGCCTCATGTAATTCGCGCCATGAGCAAATGAGCAAAGCGTCAAGCTACAGCCGAGCAAGTTTTTAATAAAAAAACTGGTGGCCCCATAATTTTCTAAGGATGTTTTCATGTGTCAGTGTTGCAGACGTCACTCTGAGTCTTGAAAAATGGAAAAGACTTACAGGATTCACATTTCTGAAACAATTTTCAAAGAACTTCCGTGGAAATTTGGATCAGCAAATAGAGAAAGGGGCACATCAATGTATGAAATGGCCCCAACTAAATACTGTTTTAGTCTTTTTGGTAGTCTCTATAGTTAGTAACTTACTTAGTTTAGTCAATTGGCTAAATAAACATAATATTGATGAAACTTTTGGCATTAAAATTGAACAAAAAAAAAATTTAAATCAATTTGTCCGGAAACTTATGAACGGCAGTGTATATATTTATGCATATTTTTTTATCTGATAAGGTAGCTATAAACTATAAATTTAATTAATTTTGAACTTTTTTTATTGGAAAACTAAATTGATTTTAATTGAAGAAGTCAAATTGTCCCTTTTTTTGACAGTTTTTTCGTCATAAAATTCAAACCACCACGTGAAATTTAACCAAAAGCTTTTCAGGTGATCTTTATGCACACACGCTTCGAATGAAACCAATTTGGCTTCGATAGCTTGATTTGTTCTCGAGTTAGGCTGTACGAAAGAATCCGCACAAACGTACGTACGTACGTACGTACGTACGTACGTACGTACGTACGTACGTACACACACACACACAGACATCTTTCTAAAAATCATGGAATCCGACTACTGGGACCGCCAAACGTGGAGAAATGTAAAAATTTTGAATTTCGAAAATCGGACCGATTACAAGAACTTCCTGATGGGAAGTTAATAACATAAAGTTTTTAAAAAATTGCAAGATTAAAAGATTAAAAGACTTATTGCAGAAATTTGTGAAACTCATGCAAATCAGTCATACCGGGTGAAAATTCGTTCGGAATTCGTTGAAGAACGGCAAATTGTGGTGCTGTTATTGCGAGCCCGAACCCGAACGCGTGTCACAACCGTGTACATGTTTTGTTATCGCAACTACAAATACTGATAATAATGGTATTTTGAAGAAAATAAATAATTAAAGACAAGTGTCTTGGAGCGTTTTAAAGTTGTTAACGTATTCCAGAAATTGCTTTAAATAAGGGATTGGAAAATATTGAAAAATAAGAAAAGACTTGAACATTCAATATTCTTGTGAGCCTTATATATCAACACATTCAACGTCATTCGATGTTTAAATTTTTCTTTATTTTTCAAAATCTTGTTTTAAGTAATTTATTGAAATGTTGGAATGATCATAGCCCAAGCACACATCAAAATTACTTGAAATGACATTGTAATTAAATTTTTCGGATTGAGAAAATTGGGGAAATGCCGCTACGAAAGCAAAAAACGTAAACATGGATGTGACACTTCGTTTGGTTGGGTACAAAACTATAAAACATTCAATTCGCACCACCATCACGACATTTTGACATTCGTTCCACAAGTTGCAAAATGTTTTTTTTTTTTTTTAATTTTTTTCTTGTAGGAATTCGAGTTTTTATCTCGTGTTAGATATACGGGATCATTGCCTACTTTTGAAGGTTATTCAACTGTTCCATGAAACTCATTGCCTACCTTTAGGTGCTGAGTTGAGTTGCGATTGTATGAAACACTTTTTTTATGGTGACCGCCATCTATTTCTAAGTTCATGTTGCTTTTATCATTTATTTTTGTTGCGCCAATAGCAGTACACCTTCTGAAAAAATGGCAAGTATCTCTCTATAATTGCTTAGGAAAAACCGCCAAGTTATAAACGGCCAGACGGACTGACTAACAGCGGAGGTTTAGTTCTTTTAGAATCTTTGGAAACGGAACCCTTAAAACTAGCCTCATTTTATAACTAAGACTAAGATCATTACCGCAGTTATATTTTGCTGATGATGAAGCTATCATATGTGACGACCAAACCTTCTTGCAACGCGCACTTGATGTATTCGTGAATGATTTGTATGGAAATATGTATCATATCAGTCGAAAGAGGCTGGACATCATATAATCCACTTACACGTGAATAAAATTTTATTCTAAGGACGAAAAACTTTATTTTTTAAGATTTATAATCAATCGTGGCTTAAGCGATGGCTTAGCTGAAATGGCGGGAAAACTCCGCTATGTTCTGGAGAGAAGGCTTTACACTGTACACTCCCTGTTGAACCATATTAAAAAGCTTGGTCGAATAAAAGTTTCAAAAACTGATGAAGCCTTTGCACCAAACAACCTTGTTTCGATAAAAGTATTTCCTGCCTGCCTAGGATGTATTGTAAATTTAAAAAAAAGGAATCTTTGAACCGCCGTATCTACCAGTTCGGTCAAACTAAAGAGATAGGTCTAAGAAGACGTGGATCAGGCAATACTCGAGATTATAAGTTTCAACCTCACTCATTACCTTGAATCTTTACAAGATACAAGGTTTTATTTACTTGGAGGAACATCTGACAAATTTCGAATGCTTTATTTGTGCGCTTGGTATTTTTTTTTTGTCTGAATAAAGGAAGCATACGTTTCTCCAGAAAATTATATTTTGTAATAATAGTGAAGGTCCCCTAAGCAAACGAGTTGAACGAGTACCATTCTTCTGGAGTAATTCATTCATTCATGATGATTTTTCCAAGAATCCTGAACACAGATTTCAGAGAAACCTTCAAAAATTACAACGTGGTTGGCAGGCAATGAGCATAAAATGGTCTCCTTTACGTGTTATTACTTTACAATAAAAAGGGACCTAGTACATTTTGATTTCATTAATTGTGTTTAACAACAATTCACAAAAAGAATTCGGTCTGAAAATGCAGAAAATAAATGCCAGTTCACATCTTCACAGGAACACCACCACTTAAAGTAAATAGAAAGATAAAGGCCTTCCACATCCTGTCACAATATCTTTAACATAAACGAATATTCGTATATCCTTTGCACTCGTAGACAAAATCCATAAGTGTCATATAAAGTTACATAAATAAATAAAAATGAGAAAAAAAAATCCTACCACACAAAAGGACAATACCATGCGACACAATCTGAAATAAAAGAAAAGGCCAAATGGATTTAAGGAATAAACGAATGAAATTCTGTGCAGAAATATATGTAAGTATATTTGGACACAACCGCCAGAATGATATGACAAGGGACCTAGCCTCACAGTACCGACTCCATCCCATTTGAAAGGAAGATGATGATACACAAGAATAGAAGCATAAAATGCACAAGTGATACGAACTCTAGACCCTAGATGAACATGAACTTAGTTGACCGTATGCATACAGAAGTGCAAGGATCTCGAAGATGGCAAAAATTACAAAAAAAAAAAAATGGAAAACATAACAAAACCGTAAGATGGAAAAGTTTTTCTTTCTTCTTATTCCATGCGGCACAAAGGATATCTCATAAACACTCCTATCCTTATCGCATAAACTCTCACACACACACATTTCCACTTGCAAGAATAAAGAATAAAAGCATCAATTTAAAGGCATCGGACTTGGAGGATTGTGCAACAGAAGTACTCCCACAGCTCCCACCACAGCAGCAAGAAATATCACACAAATCCTTCGACCAAAAAGGACACAAACGCTTAAGATAACATGGCAGAGGAGAGGAGGAGAGCCCCCCCCCCCCGCCTCACAAATGACAACATAAAGAAAAACCCAAACCCGTTGACATAAATAACCTTCTCACACTTGTCAAAATTTTTGGTTGCGATTCGTTTAAATGCAAATTGAAAATTGTATTTCCCAGCATCCATCGGCAACGGTTTGTTATTCGAGGAGAAAACTTTATTTTCGAATTTTCCTCTTGGGAAGCCTGCATTCATCCTGCGCGGCGGCCCAATTCTTTGCTTGTGCTTAGCCTTCTAAACTGCCAAAGTTTGTTTACTTCAGTGTTACCCACTGCCACATACGCTTAGAGGGTTTAAAATCCTAGAAATAACTACTTGGACGCATACAAGGATTCTGTTGTTGTTGTATATTATTATATGTACGTGTGTTGTTGTTGTAGCATTTTGCTGCCACTGGCTGCAGTCTACACATGAGGACGAGTGTACGGATACATGCATGATTGCAATTCTTGTTTTCCTCGTTTTGATTAAATTCAAATTCAATTTCGACTACAAGATGAACTGGTCGGAGGCAGTAAGAGAACAGGGCACAGGGAATAAAAACTCCGACACTTTGCAAAACTATGAATCTTTGAATTTGTGTGTGAGTTCCGATCTGATGCTGAGATATGATATTGGCGCGCTGACATTGGGTCTAGGTGCAGCATAAGGAGCAGTAGTCGAACATCAGCAATTCATATTGACACGACGCCGACGACACGACCGACGGAAGGAAATATGAAAAAGTAATCGTATCTTTGTTTTTTATTGGATATAAGAAAACGTTCGCTAGATTAAATTCTTAATTAAATTTGCTGCAGATACTCGTACGAGTATTTGTTCAATGAAATGTGAAAGAGTGTGAAATACTTGAGGTAAAGTTGATTGGGTGCTTTCAGTTTCGGTAAAGTTTCTGAAAAGCTTCGGTAAATGATACAATTACAATTTTCGTTGAATCCTTATTTTTTTAAGCTTTGGTTAGTAAGAGTTAGTCTTATGGAACCTCCAATGCATTTTGGTTTTTTAAAGAAGCTTTATCGACGCCGCATGTTTTGATAAAGAAAATTGTTAGGGTTTTTTCAAAGGTCAAATATACGAGTGAAGTCAACTTTACGCTTAAATTTTTACTCCCGAAGAAGTTGTGAAATTGGAAGAATTTGTCCAGTTTCCAGAGATCTGGAAAAAGACCTCCGCCACCGCCAACAGCAATTTCTCGATAAAGGAGAATGAAAATTTCCTTAAACAAATGGACAATGTTATTAACCGAATTATAGACTGAACGAAATAAAAGTTTACACAAACTGACATACGGACGGTTTATTGCAAGACGAAACACTGAGGTTAGGATACAGAAGTCGTTCATAACTACTACTGTTAGACTTATCAGAACTTGTTGCAAAAGATCCGCAAATTCTATAGCCACAACAAAGTTTGTGTCGAAAATCCAACAGCCTGAGAGATCGGACGAAGCCCAAACAGAGAACATTGGCTATGGACAGCAGGTCCAGAGCAGATTAACGCAACTAATGGTGAAAATTTTGTTGTGATTGAAGTCTTCGGAGAATCTTTTCAGGATGCCAACAAATCCATTCCAAATAGAAGGCGACACTTCAGGCGATCTTACAAATCTAAAAGAAAAAACAATCCGACTATCAGGAAGGCCTCGTCAGATATAATTCAACATAATCATTTCGGTTTCAAACATGTCCTGTTGACTGGAATCAGAACTAAGGGTTAAACCTTTTTTGACTAAGCCAAAAGCCAAGAATCTATTAAGACCTGCTTATCTGTGACGATCACATCTAATTAAAAGATAAACCAACTAAGGTGATACAACTTTGTGATGCTTTCCTGAGTATAGGAACATTGCGCTGCAGCTTAAATAGGTTAACCAATCACCTTGTTACTTGTCAAACGTCAACTCGCAAATGTGGGATAGGTACTGCGTCCATAAAGCCTTGAACATTGACCTGCATTTGGAACGTGGCAACATTAAAAAAAAACTGTTTTTGAGACATATACGATCTAGTCTAAGTATCTGCTTTCTTAATGGAGGAATACGGGCGGGATCAAGGATATTAGTTTGCAACAATAATCATAACTTTTTTTCATATTCACCTTTACAGTCGCCATTACGCTGCGAAGGTCACTGTTTGGCGAAAGGATTTATAAGCATAAAAATCCGATCACTAAAGTATGATAAAACGATATCCAAGTAAAGATTTGAACAAGATGCCAGAAGAATTGATCTACAAATAAAAGAGGAAAACCAGAAACGGAAATCAACATCACGAACAACACCATTCCAGGTAATCGATGATACTTCGGTATATTAAAACAACTGAGAACAAAATTTCTTACTAGAAGGAGGAATATCATGCTCGGTAAAACACTTATTTTGTCAAATCTTCGTTGTGGACGATACTTCACGATAAAAAATATAGCAGAACAGATTCGATGAACCCTCGAAAGAAAAATTGTTTGTTGAAAAAATGAACCTGTCTACGAGCAGGGCAAACATAAAGGAAGGTACGAGAAGGACATACAACAAAATAGTTCTAATCCGTAAGGCAAAAATCCATCAACTACAATGTCTCGTTGCCCTTGAGCGAATGGATATCAATGCTCCAGCTTGCTGATCATCAAGCCTCCGGCTCCAAGGAACAAAAAATATCAGATATCAGGAAACTTGTCCTTGCCAATAACTAAACAATTACTAAAACAAGTGAGTAGAGATTTTTTTTAGCATAAAACTTGCTTGATTTCGCAATAAACCTGGCATTCAGAATATTTTCCTAAAAATGCAATAAAATCAAGAAATAGAGCAAACAAAATGCACATTCATAATTGTTGTTTGTACATTTTTCATGGTTCTCACAGCAGTACGTGTGCACACATTTTACCACAGATAGTCATTCAATTCCTTGAAAGCATTTAGCTCTAAAAATAGATCTATTTTCCAATCAATAACTAAGAAGATAAACAAATTAAACATTCAATGCCTTCAAACGTTTGCAGCGAATTAAGTACGAAAATTTATTTTTAGAAAATTCATTATTTTCATTGTTTAGAGTTGGCTGGATATTTGGCTACGGATTGAGTTCCGAGCAATTATTTTACAAGAGTAAAATATAAAAATAATAGATGATAATATTTCCATCTGTTGATGATTCGAAGGTTTTCCCTTCCAAATTTTTGTCCTCGTGATGACTTTTGATGAATAAAGTGTGGTAAAACGTTGTAAGAGTCCCAATTTAATCTCAAACAAAAGAGCTGATATACGAAGGTTAAAAATACAATCGATTCTTTTAGCCAACATGCCCGAAGAGATTGCTGTTCTGGATGTAAAACAATTACGAATGAGGTGTCAAAGTTATGGCTCCGTCGCGAAGGTCTGAAGAAGGACGTCAACAACATATCTTACCCTTCGATGACCAAATTCGGATGAGCTTTGGTGGCAAAGGTGGACATAATTAATATCAAAAAGAGTGAGATTATTTAGCTGTTTCGTCATTCGACGACTCATAATGCAAAATGCGATAAAGCGGGCTTCAGTGCGTTGAGTAAATCTCACTCACAAAGGAAGGACGAAAGCCAATTTGAGTTAGACGACAACGGCTTCAAAGCGAGAAAACCTTATTTCGATAGTACGTAGTTCACTACAGCTTGACGCGGGGGACTTCCGAAAATTAGAGGGATAATAAATACTGCTTCTTGGAAGTCAGGAAGATCGAGCAGCCCTTTATTTTGGCGGTCTTCAAATTCAAATTCAACGTAGTAACCACATTCATAAACTTAATGAACTTTACTGGCATGGATCAGAAATCACACGATTTTTCGATTGTTCCCTAAATTAAGGAAGTAGCTGCACTGCTTTCAGTCAAAAATAAAATATAGAATATGTATTTTTTATTTTAAAATAATTTTATTTCCTCTCTGTTTAAAACACCTCTCAAATTAACTGAAAGCGTTTGTACAATTGAGAGGACTCAGTTGATATAAAATCCTTTTGCAAAAAGGTCTAAATGAACAAAACTTTTCTTTGAATCTCGTTAGGCTAGCATAATAGAGGTACAGTAGAACCTCGACTGTCTGAACTCTCAATTATCTGAATATTGGATTGCATGCTAGGTATCGAGCGAGCTGAAACGCGTTTTGTTTCATCGAACGTTTTAGGTCCACTAACGAAGGAAATTCCACGCGAGAGATTGTTTCTGCCTATTTTTTGAATCACGCGAAAGGACATCGAGTCCCTCAACTTCCAAATGGATATCTAGGATTCACTGACTGTGATAAAGACAATGTCATGGATTGGTTAAAGGACGGTTCTAGTGATCCTGGGTATCAAATTTTAGACGACGATGAAATTATTCCGTCAACTAAAAACGACAAGGACAGCAGTAGCGGCGAAAACCTGGATGCACCGAACAAACCTTCGCATGCGTAGACATTTTCGCCTTTTCAGACGGGTATGGAAGGGTTCGAGAGACAAAAAGAATGTTGCCGCAAAGCTTAGCCGCTCAAAAACGCGTGGCATCCGTTCGCCAATTAAAAATTTACGATTTTATAAAAAGGCATTCGTCTTTTTTCCGGTGTTACTTTTAATTTAAATTTTAAATTTTAATATTTTGTACTGTTTTTATATAAAAAGGAGTTGTTTTTGTTTGATCTTGTCACAAAAAACCAATATTTCGATTATTCGAACTTTTGATTATCCAAAATAGCCATTTAGTTTGGATAATCGAGGTTCTACTGTAGTAAAAATAAACATGATTAAAACAGGGCTACCTCAGCCAACTCAATGGTGTTTCTAATTGAGAAGCAACTGGATATTGTCAGATTCACAGGAATCATGTCAAAGATGTTGTGTCCAAGGATTATTTTTATGCTACAATAGATCAAAGCATGTAATGTTGTCAGAAAAAGTCTCTGTTCGTTAATGCGCTCTGATTAACTAAGCTCAAAGAGCAGTGGTGAAATAAAACCACCATCACGTGGGCGTCTGCATTAAGCATAGACAAATGCAGTCAACTTTCAACGCAGATTTGTCATAAGCAAGAAGAGCCTATTCCATCTTTACGGATACAAGATATAAACATGATTAAACATTCATACATCCACTTAGTCACTGCATGATATTCCGTCTACGCCGATCATTTTATCTGACACTATTTTTAGATTACGCCATGGATTACACAGTAACTGAGGAAATGTGGATCAAACAGACAATTGACGTGAAGAATGTAAGTACATATTTCCGGCTCGTCTAATATCTCGTTTTATCATTTTATGACAGATATTGGTTCCAAGATCACCGAATCGGCTGACTACTCCATGCTTCTTTGCTTGTGTTTATTTGAAGTCACAGTAGCCGGAAATGCGGAAAAAAAAACCTCAAGGCTCACCAAAAATGGCGGTGCCTCGCGGTAGTTATAATCGTCTTCGAAAATCAATTTAATGGTTCAAATAAACGTTGAGATAATAAAAAAAATCAATCATCGGTTGAGTTTAGTTTTTTACTAACCAAAGCTTCATAAAGCTTGGGTGTAAATATGTAACAAAATTTAATGCTGGACAAAAGATAGATTCTAGAACTTGACAAGTCTAAAAAAAAAACAAACAAAATGTACTTATTTTCCAATAAAAAATATATTTACCAATAAGCGATCATATAAATTAGAGTAATCAGGCATCAGATACATATCGCAAGCGTTTTCCATTATTCCAAATATGACACTCCTTAGGGAAAGAAATATGGCTTGAGGGAATTCGAATTCAATCAAGAGAATTTAATGCAACACTGCTCACTCAAAGTTGTCAAATTGACCACCTGTATGTATTTATTCCACTTATCAATTCCCCAAGTGAGGTCACTTGCTGTCGTTACTACTTCCAATTCGAGCACGATAAAACCGAGAGGCTTAAACACCACAATACCGCGCCGTTCGAGTCAAGGACCTTCGGAAGAAAAACCGATATTAATTATCTACACCACAAGCACACTAAAGACGAACCCGCGCTTGTCACCGAACAACTGTTTCCTTGTATAGAAACTCGATTCGAGATGCAATTTACACAACACCTTTCTGTCTACATAAAATGCTTAGCTGCAAAATGTAAACAAGGAAGAAAAAAACAAGGCACAAACGTTGGCGGGTGTGAGAGGGTTGAAGGTTGAGAGATAAATGCACATTAAAGGAACTTTGCTGCACCTGGGGTGTGTATCAGGTGCTTCGATTAATCCCGTAATTACTACTTCTATTTGAAACTAATTACACGAAATGCGTTCGAATCGATGCGATGGATCGGATGGTATGGCTCCGTAAACAGGGTGGGTGGTAGATTAGAACCGCTTGAATTTAATGCGGGGTTAAAGAATGCCGGAATACACGGTGAAAGGTTTCAAATAGTTTGCAAAACGCGCTAATTCCAATGAAGCGAAACAACCGAGAGAACTGACTGAGGAGAAATATTTTGGAATTTGTTTTTATTTTTTTTTTTATTTTTTTTTTTCGGTTCTTGGATCCGCGAAGTACTCGTACACGCTGCTCCACATGTGCAAGGCGAAACGTATTTGTATATTCAATTTTGACCCGCTCTCTGGCAAGCAGTATTTTGTAGAATTGAATGGTTTTTCCACCCTCGCAGAGTTGGCGGGAATGTGTATTCGTCTTGTTGATTTGCTTTTCGAATTTAGTATTTTCGAACATTTTCCAGCCTATGGATAGGTACGGTACACTTTGTGTTTGGTGCTGTCAGAAGACTTGGATCGATTTTGTATACAAGTAGCTTCTGGCGTTGGTTTTATGAGGCTCCATTTTCATGCACTGATTTACTATTGTATACAAAACACACCTTCATGGATGAAGTACAAAGTGTTTAGGATTTTTCGCGTTTTCAAAAAAAAACAACAAAAATACAAGAGCGGATTTGGTTTGTTTGGGGCGCTTTTATGTGATTATTGAATATAATCAGGACAACAATAAATCGAATATGACATAACCATTGAGGTACTTTCAAACGTCGTGTACGATTTGTGTATATGCGTTTCGTGGCAAAAGTATTGCAATAAAAGGTGAAAATATCGATGAGTTCTCAGCTATGAGGCCCCTTTTACCCGCAAATGTTGTGTTGCGAGAGCTTACTAACCATCACGTAAAAGCAGAAGTTTTCGAACTTTAGAAAAGCAACATTAAATATAACGCCATCCATTAAACCAATGGTTTTCTTGTACAGGATCACCTACTTCAAAATCGAGCCCACTTCAACTTAAATTTAAAACTGTGGCATATTTAAGAATCATCACAGCATATTTTTACTTGGACAAAAATGTAATTGTAGTGTGCAGTTGTTAAAATTTAACAAGAGATTTGATATTTTAAAAGAGAAATTGTAGCGCCCATATAATTTCCAGCGACAGACCCGTACATTCGCCGAAGAACAAACAACACTTGAAAACGATTTTCTAATTTCAAAAAAATGGAGCTAAACTGCTACATCTACCATATTGACTGGCCAAATTCATTAACATCCGTTTATATTAATCACTTTGAAATTTCTGTCATCCCTGGGCAAACGAAGCTCGCTGCTCGATCCAGGTCGGTAACGAAGATTTCGATTTATTTGATAATAGAAGGTGTAGACACCATATTTTTATATTATATATATTAGAGAATCGTGCGGAACTCATACGTTTACATTAATCGAACGTTCGTGTCATCTTATATGTGGACAATTGGCACAGCTTAAAACGGGCGCTAACATTTTGGTCTGGACAACTCTTTATGCCTTAGAATGCTGTACAAAAGAATCGATATTAGTGGTTTCACCTCTACTTTAAAAAACAACTTCACGTAACCGGACCTTCTCCAGATGATCTCAACGAAGAGCAGGTTGTTTTATTTTATTTACCAAGCATATTTCGTTATTTACGAGCCCCATCGAAAACGTAAACATAACTTTACACAACTCGCGACTCGACAACCAACTTTGTGGTTAGAAAACAAATGATCACAGTTTTTATTGTCTTTTGGAGTTAGGCTGTTTTATTTTCATTATTTGTCGAGTGTATCCGATCAGAAAAACAACGTGATCTCTATCAGCCTTCAAAAAGCGATTCCAGCTGAGGCAATGCAACGTCTCTCAGCCTTTATCAAGCCTTAATCTTTAGTTGTGTTGGCCAAATGTTTGTGAATCAAAGTCATGCTGAAAAAATCATTAGTGCTCTCATTTGAAAATTCTGAAAACCCGCTGATCATCACTCTCGTTTGAAGTGTTTATTGCATTTCTTTTCCAATTTTAATAAAGCTTATTCTGTTCATTTTTATTTCGCTCAAAAGGACACTGCTGGCTTTTTAAATCACCAGTGGGCTTTGAGCGCCTTCCCAAGCTTAAAGAAAGAATAATTTTTCGAATGAACCCGGTGGCCTTCAACCGTGTAAAGTATTTGGAAGCCTATCAAATGATCATATGAAGAGAATATTCTCACTGAAATTCCGTTGTTGCTCAATCCAACAAGTAGTTTAAAATATTGATTTTTGCGGGTTCTCTAAATCAGCACGAGGCCAACTTCGAAACAAAGCCTTATCAATAAAAAAATATGAGAATCAGTTCGCATATGACGACAACATTGCGTTACCAACGTCTTAATATTTTGGACGTATCCCTTTGTTGCTTGTATCTGATTCGTTGAAAAGACACTAAAGACGCTAAACGGTCACTGTGACAAAATGGAACACTCCGTGGGTAATATTGTAACTTATAATTTTACATGCACCACTTATAGCAAAAAAAGCTGTTACGAAATTAATTCCATCACTCCACAAGGAGTGCAGGGACCAACGCCCTTCAGCATTAAAAAAAAAAACAATAGAAATAAAAAAAACACTTACTAGAAACACTAGAGTTTACCCGATCCGCTCCTGAGTCCCATGTGCACATCGTCTTCATCCAGCGAATTTTTATAGCCGTGCCCTGCTGTTTGGCCATAAGTCCAAACACGTTTTTCTTTCATAATTTTTTCTTTCTGCTTTTTGTATAATTTTCTAATTATAGAACATCAAATTTCACAATATAACGTTTGTAAGTACGGAAAAATTCATTAATTCTCCCAACACCCCGCGAACATTCTGAAGAAGGGGCTTCTGAGGGGGTTTTCCGTGTCGATTTGTTAGTTTTTCTCATATTTGTTCGCAACACATCCAGTTGAAGAGCATAGATACACTCGTAGACAGATACGAGTAGATCTGGACCAAAAGAACAGCAACGAGCACGCAATGGTGAAAAATTCATTCTAGAGTTTTTGTTTTTTTTTTTGACTCGTGCTCTCCAACCGACGGGTTGGACGATTTCATTGGTCTGGTGACTGCTTCTTCAGCGAGTGATGGCGGGCTGGTGAACTGCTGGACTGGTGGACTGGGCTGGTAAACATTGTTCGCCTTAATGAAAAATGTTTACATTACGAATTTTCCTCATTCGTTTTGGTATGGCTCCTTCTTGCTTTTGGCCAACTCTTTTCTTTTCGTTTTTGTTGTTTTTTTTCGTGTTAATTTGTTTTGTTTTCCTTCCGGCTTTTGCATTTCATACTTAAGTACAAACGTACACACACATACTCGTAAACCCAAAAGAACTCGGTCCGAAAATGGTAAAATTTATTTCAATATATAAATTGACGAGGGGCTTGCATTATGATTTTTGGGCAGCCAAAGTGGAAAAATGCATCTGCAATGTTGCATATGAGGTTATTGCCAAATATAATGACAATAAAACCGAAGGAATAAAAGTGCAATAAGAAAAAAGAAATAGGGGCAGAGAGAGAACAAATATGGAATACAAATAAAAACGAGAGGAAATAAGAAAAACGCAATGGAAATGAAGGTTCGTTACGAAAGGCAATTTCCTGAAATTTATTATAATGAACATTGTGAAAGCTCTCATATTCGAGTGCGTGGGGAATTTTATATATGAACGATGTGTAAACACGGCTGGATGTCGGATCCTTACGAATGTGGGAGGCAACACGAGGTTGATTTTCTCTTCCTACTTTTTTTTTCCTTCTTTTAATGATTAAAAAACTTAATTGGATATTAAGCAATAAAGGGGGAAACGACGTTGTTAAAAAGGAAACGCAAAAAAAATGAACAATAAGAAGGATTTTAATTGTTATGATGGCAATTAAAAAAATATGTTTAATTTTCTTCGACTTCGGAGTTTTACCGTGAACTTTTGCAAAACACAAGTGATAAATATGCTCAGGGACTGTTAGAGCAATGCAAGAGTAGAAAATAAATAAATTCTTAAATTCTTAAATAAAGTCAAGACTACTGAAGAAGCATTTCTTATCGTCTCATCTCTTATCGTCTTAAACAGGGCTTTTTGGAAAACTCCTTTATTTCCTTAATTCCAGTTCACGCACTTAAAGTAAATATGAGACGATAACTATAGAAAAAGTTTGTGTAATTTTACATACAAAAAGGTTGATGCATTTGAGGAACATAAGATTTTGGAACACCATTTTGTGGCAAATGAAGGTACAACTAGCAGTAAGAAAGTTACTCAGCAAGTTGATTTTAACGATAAAAAGGGCCAAGTGCGAATCGGACATGCACACTTAGGGTTCCGTACCCACGTACAATGTTCCTCATTTTTTTTCTAATTCAAAATTTTTCTTAGCCTATTTTCTTGTCGAAAAATTGAGTTGCGATTTACAAAAAATAATAGTTATATAAAGACTAATTGACGGTATTCGAATTCTTCCTTTAATTGTGCTATAAAATATTGCTTCTTGCTAAATTTCATGATTCTACTTCAACGGGAAGTGCCCCAAAGGTTTAAATTCTCTTGCAAAATTTATGTGATAAACAGGCGTATCTTCTTACTGCGTTAATTTAGAAGGTAACAGTTTTAACGGACCGCAACCTGGTGTGAATTTCAACTTCATACCTCTAGACGTTCTTGGGAATAAGTTTCTTCACAGACAGGAAGATGGATAGCGACGTGATCCTTTAAAGTTCGGTTTTTCTTATTGAGGTACGGTTTTTTGGTATCTGGTCTCTGCTTCAACAACCATTTATGCATAAAACGTCATGGTATAATTCCACATGTAAAATATCTTATATGTTGCGGACTCTTAAGCTGTCGCCAAAACATGAAAGTCATTTCGTTTGTTGGCGCTGACTCTTGTTGTGATCTCTTCACTAAGTCCGGTGGTATCTAATTTTCCTACTTTCGTTCCATCTTACATACTTGATAACAACTATTTGCAGATTTTTGAACCTTATTTAAGTC
The DNA here is from genome assembly GCA_963555765.1 of Orthonevra nobilis. Classification (NCBI taxonomy): domain Eukaryota; kingdom Metazoa; phylum Arthropoda; class Insecta; order Diptera; family Syrphidae; genus Orthonevra; species Orthonevra nobilis. Next base: position 16,648,094 of record OY743227.1, on the reverse strand, counting down.
TAAGATCCCTTAGTTGTCATCCTGCCAGGCAGGTTCAAATTGGATCAAATGTCTAAAGTTTGAATTCTGAAAAAATTCAGTTCTTGAATCTGATCTGTTCTGATGGAAGTCTGACTTAGTGGGTTGTAGTGGTTCCTGTATCGGCTGCTGAAATTCAAAGTTCGTGTTATCCAAAATGGTTTGTGAAAATGATCTCTCATCGAACCAATCGTTTTAGACAAAATTTTCTATTATATCTCTCCTCAGCCTTTTTTTCGCTCTGTGCAAAGATCATTATAAGAGTCTTTCCTCAAGATCAACCGAGGTAGTGGCTTTTTACGTCACCTTAAAGCTTCTCAGTACTCCTCAAAAACTTTATCGAACTTTCACATGCTGGAGTATATTATCTGGTTTAATCAATTGCCATTTACCTTCAAAATATTGTACCCACTTGTAGAAATTTTTGTCGCCAGCCACAAAAAACGGCATTTGAGAACTGAAAATGGCTTTTGATAAACGAATCTCAGTTTCCTCGTTCGCGTAAGCATCTGAAAAACAAATTTCGTCCCTTTTTCAAGAAGCACTTTAACAAACCCTTGGTCTCTCTTTGTTGAAGGTGTCCTTTCGATTTTCCGAGGAGCGCTGTAGATCTTTCTTATCAGCGCTGGTCTTACGCACACTACATGTTGTGCTTTCGTGACTTATCAACTCTAAATTTACTTGAAATTATATGGCAACAAGCTCGGGACTTGTTCGTCACTACAAAACAAGATCCTACCTTCAAGGTTTGGCTTACTTTCAAAGCAAATCGTAGGCACTTCCATTTGTACTGTTGATGCACGTATCTTAAACGCACGTAAAACATTCGTTAGCAGTAGACTATAAACATCAATTTCGTACAAAAAAAAATAAAATGAAAAGTTTCCGATTTCGTGACTTCCTAATTATACAAATTGAAGAAGCAAAGCGTGCCCAAAATGATCTATTTATTACATAACACGCGCCATTACGAAAATAATAATTTTTTTCAACCAGACAATAAAATACCGCTGCCAACCGTAACACCATCAAACAATTCAACAATTTGGAAACAACCATTAATTATGTTCATAAATTTCCCTACACCCCTAATCGACTGCGAAATAGTCATTGCAATTCACGCAACCACTACCAATGTGTCGACCACCACACCACTCCCCCCAACAACAAAATCCAGCCTGCATATCGCAATACAATAAGCCATTAAACAACAATGTAACACGAGCTTAAGCGTACTGCATGTTTATTATTGTTATTTTTACTATTTCAAACAGCAACCAGTGGCAAAGTGAGTGCACTCAAATAATATGTGAACAGACTCAATAATAACAAAAAAATAAAATAACGAACCGAGTTGCATATTACAACACTTAACTTAAACTATAAATCACCGCACACAACCACTCAAGCACGCACACATTGACTTGTACTCGTCGCACTCGTATTGTGAACTTGTTGAGTTTTTAATGTTCAAAGTTTTCCGTGTTGAGTTTTCTTCTACACGGTCCTTGCTCCCCTTCATTCCTTTGAACTGCACATAGTACCATTTAATGAATAGCTAAACTTTTCGAACTGAATGCAGCAAAACTCAACCCCAATACGTAGGTATGCCCCCCTGCCACGATGGGTAATATTTGAATAGTATTTATGCATAAGTAAAATGTTTTAGAGTAGAATTAATAGCTTTTCGTTTAACGAACGAGTAACATTTCACAATAAACAATAAAAACAATAAAACAATGCTTACAACACATATACATATACATATATATATATAGACACATAGATACAAAAATATCTAAAAAAAAATAATTCATTTCAGTTTTTAGCAATTTCCAAATTCCTCAAGTGCAACAAACTTTTTTTTTTTGTTAACTCTTTTTTTTTGCTTTCAGTTATTTTTAACGATTTGGAAAAAAAAATACAAAACACAGCGAGAACGACAGACAATCCAACACAGACATGATAGAAAAAGAGAAATATACAATAATATACTTTTAATTAGTGTTTTTAATGATTTTGCTGTTTGTTTGTTTGTTTATTTTTTTTTGGAGTACAACATGAAATGTGAGATTACGACGGCGAAAAACAAAAATAATTAAGAACTAGTTAGAGCCTGGTAATGGCGTTAGGAGTACTTACCCCGGGTAATGCCTGTTTGTCATGTGATGCCGTTTGAGCCGCACTTTCCGGGCTGAAGTACGTCAAGAAAGCGCAACCTGAAAAGAGTGTAATAAAAAAACAAGGTAGCATGTAATTGAGTCAGACGATATAAGATGGGATTTTTTAGACGTTATATTTGATTGGGGGTGTAATTAACTGAAGAATATTGTGTCATACTGTGTTGCTCAATTATCTTTATCATATCATTAGTTATCATCTTGAAGATACCTTTTCGAGAAACAGTTGTAAAACTTAAAAGAGTTGAGATTCTCTAAGACCCGAAAATTTCTGAAATAACGTTATTGTTCATTTCTCAAAAACTAACCCACCTTTATTCACCGAGTTTTTTTTTTTGATCTAGCGTAGAATTAATATGAGCATTGAATATTGGGAATGATAGTGGCATTTAATAATGAAATTTTTTTAAAAAATCTTGTTTAAAAACGAAGCTTTTTTTTTTAATTTTCATATGCAAATGTTATCTGTCAAAAATTATTCAACTAACCAAACAATGAGTGGAGCTTACGTTTTAAAAACGCTATTAACATTTTTCTATTCGCTTTTTAAATACATCTTTTTTTTATTTTTGTAAATTTTAAGAAGATAACCCCATCCGCCTATATCGAACAGTCAGGCATCCCCTTTTGTCTCCATTTCATTTTCTTTTTTCCTTGTTTTCCAGTCTTGACAAAACAGTCTCGCTTAAGCCTTTTGTCAATTTTATCAATCAGAAATTTTTGCTTTAAACTTCTCATTTGGAAGTACTTGCAATAAGACCGGGTTTAGGAGTTAAAAGCTTTGACATATATTTCTACTTGGACTTGGATTCCATTATTTTAAGAATGAGGCTGAGAAGGTTTTTGTACATGTAATCGACCGTAAAAACCTGTAGAAACCAAAAGCTTATTTATCGCAAAATCATGGAGCAAGAACTCTAAATGAACAAAATGATATCAAATGACGCCGTTCAACATGTTTTTATAAAAAGGTCAGAAGACACATAGATTCAATGTAAATAAAAATCTGTGAGTTGCGAATGTAACAACTTCTGTAAATGGTGTGAAGAAATTGGAATGCGGATTCCTATTGCTTAGTTTTGCTTAGGCCGTGAATTCGCAGAGGAGATGAGAATGGTGAGTGGCAGCTCTGCAGAAGTCCTTTTACTGCAAGCCTTTCTGCGTTTCTGCCAGTTAGACAGTATCCGGTGAGGACAGATATAAGTACGCTTAAAGAATTGCGGCTCAAGTTTAGCAACTTTATGATTCTCTGCTTGTTAAGGAGGGGCCAGTTTTGCCTGGAGATGTTACGAGTTGGTTCATTTACCCAATTATATTTGGATGTATTTTTTTTTATGTTTCGTTTGACCGTGGCTATCAAATCAATATATTGAGAAACCGCATGCGCAGGGAACACTTCACCTACACGGCCAAGATAATGTTTTTGCAGTTTATGTGAATGTCCCTTTGTCCTAGCAACCAGTACAGGTGAACTGTGGAATAATTCGCAATCTCGTTAAAGGGCACCCGGCATGCCTTGACAAGCTAAGATGTAGTGTTTACATCAGCGAGGGGCTTTATGTCAGTTTGGCAGACGGTGCTTATGAAAATATCCCTTGCAGATATGCTTTTTTATAGCAGCCACCTTGCCGACTGCTAAATCGCATTGATTTCGTGAGTAAAAATTACAATATTGAAGGCCTTAACCGCACAATTTACAATTCAGATATTTGAAACAATAAATTCTCCCAAATATTTTAAATATAAATTACAAACAGAATACCCTTTATTTGAAAAAGAAGGCAAAAAGTTAATAAATAATTAAGCTGCATATATAAATAATTAACAGGTTCTGTTAATAAATTACTAATTGCAACGATGGTTATCACACACATTTATTATTATGATATTAATCAAATAAATAAATTAATAATTAAAAAATAGATATATAAAAAAATATAAAATAAATAAATAAGCTTAACAAATAAATAAATAAACGGGTTGATAATAATTGTTTTCCGGTTGAAATACACAAAATTGGTCTGAAATGCGAAAGGAGAGCTCTGGCACAAAAAAAAAAAAAAATATCCTACGTATAGTATATTCTAAAAAATAATCCTTAAAATTGACTCTGCATGTGTTCGATACGCTTAGCAGAAGAATCAGGGTGGTATTCCAAATGACATCTCCGAAATCCAGAACGGATCGAATCAAGAAAAGGAAAAATGAAAAGCATTTCTTTAAGGTATTTAACATTTAGTGTTATGAAACCAGTGAGTGAGCCTGCTATGATAAAAATGTGATCAACATCGCTCTTCAAAGAGTAATTAGAACGCAATATGAGTCCTAAATTTTTAATTATTTTCACTCGGTTGAGTGATCGATAATTAAATACATAACCAAATTCAAAGCTTTTTTCGAGAAAGTTATTGCATTAAATTTCTTAACTTCACCACTCAGAAATGCGGTTCAAACCGTCTTGTATCGCGACACCATCTTGAACCGAGATTTCTTTAAGAGAATGCGTGATTACTTCAACGACATCGCTAATGAGAATAATTAACATTTATTGCTATATATAAATGCCTTGGGCGACCACAGAAGGGCACTTAATTGGTCATGATAATGATTTGCCTCTCGATTTCTGCCAATCAAATAGGAGGAAATCCAATTGAGAGTGATTCAAGTTTTCAAGTTTCTTCAGGAGAATTCTGTGATAAAATATGAGAATACCGAGATAAAAATCCGCGTTATTTGAATGGATTATTGTTCGAGGAGCAAATTATTGAGGTTAGGATTAAACTCCCTGATCCATTGGACCTTGCAAGTGAATTATCCGAGATCTTAGGAAATTGTCGCATCGAAGTTCTAGAATGGAAACGTTCACTTTCGGCACAGCTGGAATTTCCTCAGCTCTACTAAGCACACAGGACAGGACGAACATCAATCAAGCATTTGATTCCATACTGTCTTAACTTTTTTGTTTTAATTCTATGTATGTATGTTGATAACATTATGACGTCAGTTCAATTAAGATTATTGATGATGATACGCAACTGTCAATTATGGATAAAGGCTGATGGCTTATATTACGTTTAGCCTTATTGTCTGCGTTCAATGAGGGCACTTCTCTTCTGTTTCCACAGTCAAAATGGATGCGAATTCTGAATATGTAAAACTGATGGTGCTCTAATGTCAGCGAAAGAATTATTGAAAAAAAAAGAATAGGAGGCAAAATGGATCCCTGAGGTATACCAGCATTCCGATGAATGTTTAATATTTCTTGGATTCTAAAAGTAGTTTCTAATGCGCGACTTTGTTGAGAAGATCTGATGTCAGATTGGTGTAATGTGCTTAATAAATTGTGTGTGGCGTCTTACTTTCCGCCGAAAAGATTCAGAGAGTGGTTCATTTCAAATTGTGAATCGTTGACGAATTTTTTCTCTAACATTTTAAATCTGTAATAAAAATTTCAATATTTTTATACGACCCTTGAATGCATGAATGATATGAATGATAATTATCAATGAAATCTACACCCGAAATAAAAATTTATAATTTTGCTGAAAATATTCACTTGCTGTTTCAAAATCAGCCAGTTCTCTTTCGTATTCAACGACCATTCATAAATAATTCAAGAAGAATATTGGCTAAGGATATTTCACAAGAAACCCCTCTCCACAAGGGATGTACTCTTTTTTTTTTTACTTTTAGTTTTTTTTTTATTTTTGGTCTCTTGTATTTCCAGTTTGTTTGTGTCCCAAAAGTAATTATTCCATAAATCAACATAAACATTTCGAAAACCATGAAAAACTTAAAAGAGAACTTCATGTCGCTATCCTTTTCCTTCTGACCATTCGCTTCTTTTCGTCCATGTAATTCTACAAAGGGAAAAAGGACTTGAATTGAAAAGAAGGCCCCACTACTGCTCAGACTATTTCCACTTCAGAGAAAGACAAGTAAATTTAAATGACAAACAGTCCAATCTGAAAAGTTGAAACTTGCTGCCTGAAATATAATGAAGAGGCAGAAGTTATTTCGGAGCCTGTGGGGAAAGACACTGAAAGCTGATGGATATTTGAAAATATATGCCCTTGTTTTTACAACTGGAAACCACATCGCGTTTAAGAAGGTTTTCCACTTCCGGTTACGCTTGTTTCCGATTTAATTTGCATTTTGTTATTGAAAAATGTTAAAAAAATATTCCTTCAAATATGAAGACGGTAGATTGGGTCGCACTTATAAGACCTCCAGCCACATTCAAAAGAATGAGAGTGGCACCAAAATGCGGCCTACCAACATCAACTTGAATTATATAACATACAAAAAATCCTTTCTTCCTTTTTCCATACAAAGATAGACTGAAGATGTAAATATTAAAAACAGAAGAAAACAAAGAACCTTCGATCAAAGTGTAAGTTCCTACTTGCAGAAGACTTTGCTGTGAGATGTTTGGAGTGGTTTTCCATTGCTACATTCTACCTTCATTACCTTCAGTTTTTTTCTTTTATTTTCAAATGCTTAAGGCATTCAAAAGGGGAAAGACGAAGATGCATCGATTTAACAATCATCCTCAAACTAGGACGAAATGAATTATGACTGATTCGACCATAATAGTTCTGCTAAAGCTTTCCACTTACTCGAAGGAGATCAGCGGTGTACTTAAACACAGTTGGATAAGTGTTTCTTCAACGCTCTTGCAAATTCACATACAGTAGGGGGAGCAAGATGTTCTCACTTTTGAAAAACATATTGTTTATTACTGGTAAATCAGCTTTGGTTTAAGGGGTTAAACCCCTCTTCCTTTAATAATGTCAGCACAACCGGTTACACTTAGTGACGCAAGTGATTTTGAACTCCGTTTAGTCTTAATGAGTGCGAATGTTGGGTCTAAAAGAGCGTTCGACATTCAAAGTATGCGACAAAAAGATTTTTTCTTCTGGCACTTCGTTTTAAGTTTGGCCAGTTGCGTGTCCAATCGAAATAAAATAAAGGAGTTTAATGCTACTGAATAATTCACCTTAAGTACTCGAGGCATTTTATTTAAAACAAAGTCCCCCTTAATAATATGATTTCAGTGATCTTTCATAACGAAGGACACTTTAAATTCATCAAACAAACTAGGCATTTAAAACGCCGCATGATGATCGACAGCCTTTAGATGATTGCGGACCAGTAAAATGATTTCCTCTTGTTTTTCTGTCACAAGTTTCAGATCGTTTGATGCCATGATATTTGGTTGTCCAGAAAACCTTATGAGCGTGACAGAAAAGCATCGGTCCGAATCGAGATGAACGTCCAGAACGCTGCTTGAGCGTAAAAATGTTGGAAACATGATTTTAATACATAGGACGTTATGCGCTGATTAAGAGAGATAAAGGACGCGCAGAGATCTGCATATTGATCGCATTCAAATCCCAAAGTCAATATTCAACCAAAAGCCTGGTGAGACAGTCGACAGAGACGAGCTACAGCGAGTTAAATTCAATTTTGGCCTCCCAGTTCAAGGCAGTTCAACCAAGAATCTCAAGATCATACTGTTTTAGGGCGAGGTTTTGCATTGACTTTTTTTCGTACAGAATTCTCAAAAGAATAAAGCGACACTATGATAAAAGAGGAACGATTTTTCAGAATTTTGTCCTCCGGCTTTTGACCATCAGAAAAATGAGAACCGGCCAAAATGGGACACAATGCGAATGATGTTTATAGAGTCCACAAGAAGAAAGATTCTTGCTAATCGCTCGTTTTTGGATTACGAAAATAAATTAAGTTAAAAAGATCTACGAGTATTTCGCTGTAGAGGAAACTTCTCGTTTTGGTTGAAGCATACGGAATATGAAACTTATAAAAGATGGATCTACATGCTACTTATGGTATTGAGAAAAAGTTTCCTATGACCGTGTGTATGAATTTTCATCCGCAAGCTCCGATCGGTAAAGGAAATACAATACAATAGTATTAGATAGGACTGGTTGGCTTCAAATCTGCAGCTCACTATATAAACTCTGGTGTGCTTCAGGCACCCATTTCGTCTCCTGCTTTCGAATTAAATCCATTCCATATTTTCTGTACAGCTCTCTTCGCAAGATAAGCTCATCAGTTTAATCTGAAGCGAAATTTCGGTCAGTCTGCTTATAAAACAAGCTTTGTAAGTGACAGTGTTACTCAGAGAGTAATACTCATCTTGTCACACTCATCATTTAGCGTGGTGTTAGTTGTAAGTAAACATAATTATACAGCGATAGCCTAACACCATACACAAATACACATAAAAAAGAAATGCAAAAATATAATTGACTAGTAACTTCAAATGATAAAAATGCAGCAAAATTGAAAATATGAAGCATGCATGTTAAGAACAGATACGTCCAAAAAGTTTACGCTTGAGTGTCAGTTTACAGTTAACATTAGCTTGTATTGACATCCGCGTTAGGGGTTCATTGCAGCCATAGTTCGAACGGTGGTATTTAATGTCAAAAATGTTAGTTGATCGGGAATTAAATGACTTAACACTAAAATTAACTAGGGTAAGAAGTGCTGATGAGTCAAAATTACCGGCTATAAGATAATGCAAAAACACAATATCACAGACTGCGCGACGTTTTTGCAAAGAATCAAGGCCGATGAGAAGAAGACGGTCAGACAGTCAACTTTAGGGATTTTTCTTAGATAAACAAACACCAATGTGGAGCGCTCAAGATTATGTACATATTTCCTACTTTTAACAATTTAAAGAATATAAGTATAAATTTAGGGTATTCATTTTGCACGTGTGTATTTGTTAAAACATAAATATATATACCAAGATGTTCATAGCCAAATAAACTATCAATTTTGTTTAATCTGCTACATGGCCCTCATTCGGCCTGCCCTGCACAAGTATGTCTTGTTTGGTTTATCGTCGGAACAAGCTTAATGGAAAAGATTTGGGTTTTCGAGAGGCGATCTCTAAGGGATTACCTCCACTTATAGTTGATGAACCTTCAGGGTCTGAGTACAAAAAATTCTAAAATAATGAGGTCCTGTACAACGGGGACAACCTGATCAGAGTGGATAATTTCTAAGCAACTAACTAATACTTATAACTAAGCAACAACTTGATCTCCGGGGCTTTTCATCCTAACCACCATGAGCAGTGCACAGTTAGTTTTCTGCGCTGGTCGCAAGGCTTTGGACCGGAGAATCAACTACGGCCAAGACGTCGCAAGTAGCTCACCGAAGACTCTTCGTTTGAGTGATTTCGTGCGGCAATATATGATTGATCCTATTGGTGTTTGGACGAGGAGTAAAACTCAGTCGCCCATTATTCATCATTGGTGCCCTTCAGGCAAATCTGATAGCATGTCCTGCCAGCCTTATCCGGTTTACATATGTTAAAGATAGCGAAAGAAATTTTAATGTCATTTTAAGTAAGATTAAGATTTTAAGGTTGAGATAAGTTTATAGTTAAGTATTCAGGTCTAGTTTCAGTAAAAACATTACAAAGTCAATTTACTAAGTATTTCGTTATCTCTAATATTGAATTAGATTCAATTATTAGTTATTATTAGTTGTTTAAATTAAAATATAATATAAAATTAGTATTAAGTCGAAAAACATATTTCTTATTTGTTAGGTTTGGCTTAGAGCACCCACAGAGGGCCAGTAAGTTTTTTAACACAAAGCAAAAATAATGAAGCTAGATTTAAGGATTTTTTTCAAGGGCTGAATATAATGAATAAAAATGCATTGAAATTGAAAATTTGATTCTGTCTGCTACCTGCTGAATTTGGGTTAAAGATTATTGTCTGAAAATTTTACTCATTTTTACTGACAGCAGAAATCGTGCGATATGTCTTTGCCCACAAAAGGCCAATAAAGATTAAGTTAATCGACGAAACTCGGCCGCAAAGTTTCGGAAATGAATGGAAAATCTCTTCAATTTTTTGCTTAATTTGTTTAACAAATTAGTGGCAAACTATTCTTTGAAAATTAAGAGTGTCTTTTTGGTATAAATCTTTAGTATTAAAACCCTTCTGACGAAATTTATTTATAAAAAAACACACAAACAATTTATCGCAGTTTCTTAATTGAGACATTATATTATTCATTATATGCTAAGGTATGCAAAGAAAACTGAAAATTCATTCTCAAATCAAATCACAAGGTCCATAGAGGCAATTCGTTTTTTGTTTTCTTGTCGCACAGCCTGTACCATAATTGCCATTCATTCTTTTGAAGTATGCAGAAATGAAAGTTTTCCCCCAACGAATGTATTATCGTGTGATTCAATTGTTTTTCCTTCCCTTCACTGCCGCCCCACCACGCGTGCTAATGCTTGGACTTATAGAAATTCGAAAATCCTCAAAGAAGTTACCGAAAATCCGTCGCTTTGCCGAAAATTCAAATCGGCCCAAACGATTCTTGGCACCAGAGAGTGGTTGGTGCTCAAATGAAATATTCAATTGAAACATTTAGACTTGAAGACGAACTTGCCAGCACAGAAATACTGCATGCGCCGCCCGCCCGCCCGCCCGCCCACTCTCAACTGTTCGAGAGCTCCAAGAATGGTAATTTACGACAATAGGTCGGTGGTAAAAAGGTTTTAAAGACACACCGCATGCTGGTGTTGAAAACTATCCAAAAAGTTACATTAAACATGCAGATGCAACATGCAGATAGAAGATTCTACGTTAGGTAGCGCGCTCCCTTCGACCCTTGGTCGGGCCAATCTGATTTGGTTTTCTAATTAAATGCAAAGTATTTCATCCCGAAAAGGGCTTTGGAGACCTCAAGTCCAAATATGTGACTGGTTATTCAGAAGGGCAACAGTTAAAAGGACAAAAGTTGTAATTTGTGGGCGGCGGAGCCGCCTCATCATCATTCACATTTAGGACAAGCATTAATAAAAGAACAATTGCTATTCCCCAACGAGTGGTGGTCTAAATGGCACCCCAGTGGTAAATCCAAGGCAACCATTCGAAACGGATCTATGGTGGAGAGGACAAAGTTTTGAGACTCGATGCAATTTTTGTACTTGTACATACATTCTCTATTCGTTCGCTCTTTGCCTTTCGTTTGGACAGATGCAAATATCGAAAGTTCAAAAGGGTTATTTGTGGCGAGCATATGGATATGCTTGGCCAAGACTTATTATGGTTATTAGGGAGCCAAATGAACGGGTAGTCGGCACACCACCAAAGTTCGGGGTTGGATTGTTTAAAATTAAAATAACTTGCTGTAATGTGAGAAGTTTTCCATGAAAGTGTTGTTTATTAGTAGTTCATCATTTTTAGCTTTCGTGAGTAATATTTAATTTAGCGATAAAATAGTGACGATGCTGAATATGACGGAATTTCGATGCTAAATTCGATTATTAGTTGAATTCATATTGTCTGATTTGTCTCTTTTGAACTCAATTCAGAGTTCCTTGCCTATAACTAAGTAGTTCCTGAACTCAGGACTGTAGTTCTCTTCTCATGTCAGAAGTCGATTCAAACGCGGTACGAATTACATTGGTTAATTTTAAGTAACATCCGATGTGGATTCTGTTTTCTCGAAAATTAGGTAATTTTAAAAATAATTCTTTATCTAAAAAATGCGCCAACAGAAGCCGTTTTTTCTACTGAAGAACTTGATCAAATAGCCAATGTTGACAACGTTCCTACACTATTCGAGAAATACAATCGGACTTGTGGTATATCCGACAGTAATTATAATTACTTATTAATTTATTTATCTTATAAGAACTTATTTATTATTTAACACATATTTATTTATATATTTCGTACTTATTTTTTGGTTTTGTTTCACTATTTATTTAAAAGTGTATTTTTTTAAATTTTCATTTCATTCATGATTATTTATTTAATTGTTTATTTTTTGTTAATTTTTCATTATTTATTCATATACTGATTTCTTTTTTTCGAACGTATTCCGAGTCCGTCCTCAGCACTCAACGGTGAATATAGTAGTTGTTGCCGAAACTTTTTTCGAGAATCTTATGGGGACAACGAACTCGTCAACTGAACTTAAGTCGCAACTTTTCGTTGGAGAATTTTGCAAAAAGAAATCGGATCATGCGCTTACGAGGTCATATTACATTACTACCCGCCAATAGGCTTCTCAGATAAGCCCTTACAGCAGCTTGAAATTTACGATAATTATGACTTGAATCTCTACCAATATGTACTACTGTGTCCAAAAAATAAGGTGACATTGTATTTATTTTGAAAATTCTTTATTTATTCTTCCAAATCAATTTCATCCCCTTCAAAGTAATCCCCTCCCGATGCAATGCATTTATGCCAACGGATTTTCCAATCTTTGAAACACTGTTTGTAGTCACTTTCCGGGATGGCCTTCAGTTCCGTCTTCGCTGCGGCTTGAATCTCCTCTATCATATCAAAACGGTGTCCCCGGAGGGGTCTTTTGAGTTTGTTGAACAGCCAGAAGTCGCACGGCGCCAGATCAGGTGAATACGGTGGTTGCGGAACGATATGGGTTGAGTTTTTGGCGAAATGATCACGAATTACGAGTGCGGTATGGGATGGTGCATTATCGTGGTGTAAAAACCAAGAATTGTCTTTCCACAATTCCGGCCTTTTTAGGCGGATAGCGTTACGCAAACGATGCATTACGTTCAAATAATATTCCGTTTTGACTGTTTGGCCGGTTGGAAGGAATTCATAAAGCACAACACCACGATAATCGAAGAAAACAGTCAACATGACCTTGATTTCTGAGCGACTTTGGCGCGTTTTTTTTGGTATCTGCTCTCCTTTGGCACGATATTCGCTCGATTGATCGGTTTTTTCGGGGTCGTAAGCATAGATCCAAGTCTAATCGCCAGTTATAATGCGTTTCATGACATCCTGGTAGTCGGAAAGCATCGTTTCACACACTTCAACGCGACGCCTTTTTTCCAAAAAATTCAATGTTTTCGGTAACAGTCGAGATTTGACGCGCTTGAGGCTCAAAGCATCCTTCAAAATGGTATTGACTGAGCCTTTCGATAAGCCAACTTCATGGGCAAGGTCTCTAATCGTTAATCGATGGCTTTTCAACACCAAATCTTTGATTTGTTGGACGTGAGCTTCATCGGCTGAGGTTGATGGACGCATACATAGCCTCATCATCAAAGGCTTTCTGCACCATCCTCAACGTATCCGCAGCAGAAAATTGATTCCGCAAACAAAATTTAATGCAAATTCTTTGCTCAATAAATTTCGACATCGTAAAAAACGAAAAACTCACTTTTAGCAGCTCACAAAACGACGCGTATCTCAAACACTATGAATATATTTTGACATGAAATTGCACATAGATGTCACTGACAGTACTACCAACCTTAAAAGAAAGAAAAAATTCCAAATCCTTCGACGCGCGCAGTTTAAATTCATATGTCACCTTATTTTTTGGACACAGTAGTAAATAGAAAAAAATGTTACATTAGCGGTCATACATACAATTAAATACAATTTTCTTCCAGTAAAAATAACTTCTAATGGCCAGAAATTCACCTTGCTCAAAAAATTGATTTTAAGTCCTTTTCCTTGATTTGATACCGTTCGTGTTGCGCCATTGAAGATCGAACTACAATGCAAACAATCCAGAGAACATATTTATAAAGTTAAATATTCGTGAAATCGAAAATGTATTGAAAAATTGGGTTAACTGAATGGGTTGTTGATCTCCAGACCACTCGAATGAACTCTCAGATTTTGCCTTTCGATGTTGGATACAACTGGAATTAATTTTGCTCCCAAAATAAAATCTGGCTACAAAATAGAATCACTTTTGCACGATCAAGATAGCCCTTCTTAACATAGTGGACGCCGAGAATAAGATTTGTTTAAATGCTCTGAACATTCTATGCGTAGAAAAAGTACTGAACTGAGGACAAATGTGGTTTCACCTTTACTCGTATATGCTACATAAATGTGTTTGAGGTTATCTGGGCAAAAAGAAGTTTCGACATTGGTCAAAAATATAACTAGTATCTCACCAAAAAGTGCTTCTAAATATAGGCAGGCTTTTGCATCTTTTCAACAAATAGGGCAATTTGACGGAGGCAAAGCATTAGCAATGACGGTGGAAGCTTAATTGATGAAGTGTCAATGTGACAGAGCTAGAAGTACATATAAAGTGGTCAGACAAACTTATATAAGCGTCAATAGCCAAATGCTTCCCAAATGATATGAAAATTTACAAAATTCAACTTATAATAAATTGGGGATTTGATAGACGAAGCGAATATAAGCAGAGATTCGATGATGTTGATAGTGAACAAAACCATTCTAGCTATAGCAAGAGCTCCATAGTTTTTACTTCCATGGTACCAGTGCAAATCGTTTGCGGGCGTTCCGGAGCAAAAACCAACAAATAATGGCCAAATCTACGTCCATCATCACCATGATACTGCAGACCAACGAAGCTCAATTATATTCGTGAACACGAAAGAAATAATAAATAAATTCACAATATTAAGAATAAAAAACATTTGGTGAAAGCAATTTATACCAATTTATGGTGTATTTCGTATTGGGTCCCGACGCCATTTTTTGAAATTCAAAAAGCTTGCGATGCTCGTGTGTATTGTCAAATATGTTTAACAAACCTCTTTTCACAGATTTTTAATACAGTTGAAAACTAAGTCTTAAGAAAATCGCCAAAAAACAAAAATATGTTTTTCAATTTAAAAAAGTGGTGCTACCCCTTAAGAAAGAAGCAACTGAAGAACAGTCTATTACTTTAAACATTCATACTTGGTTTATGTGCGTTCTAGTAACCGATCCTAACATAATTTAACCCATTTCATCATAGCGTATCCATCTGATGAATTATGGCCAGTTTTTTGGATAACATGTCCCATTTTGCGGCGGGTCTTAATACTGCAGAAACTCTTGCAATCGGACTAGATTTTTAACATGCGAGGTTGGTTCAATACCAAAAACTTAAAGGTAGACATTTTCTTGTAGAGCCTAATTGTTCAGATATTGTCGCTTTAAGGCATCGCATTAAGGTATCCTCATAAACAGTCGGCGTTAGTTTCGTTGGCTGAGGCATCCAAGACATGTCGTCAAATTTGGTGATACTTTAGGGGAAAAATTACCCGCGGCTCCTTCATTGAGTTTTTAACTATGTGTAGAGTGTGCGCGTCTTACATGAATTGTGTTATACTGTTAAACCCACGTACCAGCTGCAGTTGCAGTACCAAAAACACGGCAATCATTTGACTACAAACGGGCGTAGTGACTGTCTCTCGCTGGTCAAAAATAAGAGCAAATAATGCTCCCATCACAATCGTTCGAAAAACCTTCTGGTAGGATAAGAATAATAATTTTTTTTATAAAAACTGTGATTTGCATATTATCATGGATGAAACTTTGTTATGCTTCTCAATCTAGCCTGCGCTGTTGATTTTTTCTCCAGTACTTACTATATACATTTGAATTTTTGAACTAAAAAATAACCTTACCAACACTTTAAAGAAACATTGGTGCGTTTATGTAACGTCTTTCAACACTGACGAAAAGAAGTTGGAGCTCAGAATTTGTTCAAAGTAGTCCTCGAAGAACAGAAAGAAAAATAATCGTCATAAAATAAAGCTGTGACAGAAAAATAATTAAACTACCTAACGATAAAGTGCAAAGAGACGCTTGCTTGAGGAAATATTGTCTTACTCAAAACTGTTTCACACATAATTTGGAGACGCTGAATCAATCTATCAACGGGTTGTAAAAAGATAAAAAAAATAACCTTGTAGTCAAGAGCATATGAGGTTCAGAGCAAAGCAAGTCCACTCCATAAAGTTCACAACAAAAATTTAATATTTAATAATTTTATAAAGCAGAGACGGGCTTTGATCACGGTTGAGAAGAACTGTGTTCCGCAAATGTCTTGAACGAAGCTCATTAGTTCACTTTCGAAATTACACAGAAGCTATACGACTTTTTTCGAATGTTTTTTTTTTAGGATGAAGTCAAGGTGCCATGTTCACTTTCTCTTTTTTTTCGAATTGAGAACTAGTTAGGCTTCACATTAACATATCACTTTGGCAGCAAATTTTCGGGAGACCCAGCATCTAAATCACTCGAAAACTGTGACAAGTTTACTGCTGCTTCATCTGTCAGTATGTTGTTGCAATGCGGCACAAGAAAGAAATTTATCTACAGACCTCAGTGCCTCGTCTCCTGTCGCATGGCAAGCAAACCTCCTTCCGCTTCATTTGGTTATTTCCATTCATTTGCATTAAAATGTAATTAATGCTTAACAGAGTCATACACTTTCGTATTTTGTGTCCTGTGCCGAATTACATATGTACAAGTACAAACACAAACATATCTGGAAAGTCAATTTCCTAGTTTTCGAATGTGGAGTGTTGTTTTAATTTCTTTTTTTGTTTTCGTTTGCTACGACTTCCGAAAGTGTATAAAATTTGTAGACATCCTTGTTGTATAGTCGAACATATGTGTGAAAGCGACTACGACGTACATAGCTGTTGCGGTTACGACAGGCGTTGGTATTCGTATTTTCGTTGTGTCCTAGAATTATTTGCGCTTTTGTGTGTAATCTCTTCTTAATATGTTAATTTTAAAGGATTTATGTGAGAGAATGGTATTCGCACGGAAAGTTAATTACAATTTAGTCCGTACAAGCATATTCGCTTACGAGTATTGTGCTGATGCAGTTGCTGTCCTTGAATCGGTGGTTGTAGAGAAAACGAGAGGAGGTTAAGACCACATGGTTTGGTGATGCCATAGGCTTTGTTTTGTTTAGGACTTTGGACAACAAAAGATGGAATTCTACATGCGTAGGCTGTACTGGGAATTGCGTTAATTTTTAATTGAAATGGAGGACGAACCCGAAGAGCTGGGGTTTGTACATGCTTAGTTATTCACAAAGCAATTAGAAAGTTCGAAGGTTTCCTCAGGGAGAGGTGTTGCCTGCCTGCGGGGCTATGGTGTTCACAAGTCTATACTGTGATGTTATTTATTTATGTGCTGGACTGCACATTGTATTATTTTCGAAGAAAATTTCACTGTTCAACAAAAACCCTCACAAAATCAATTGGTTTCGTTATTTGATTCGTTTGAGTGTCCTGAATGGAATTCTTTTTTTACTGATTAGTTGAACCTTCAAGTTAAAGAAAGTCAAACCTTAGAACTGAGTTTGCTGTAAGTTCTTTCAAGCGTTGATAATAAAAATTCTACTAATGGTGAATTCGTTGGTTATTTGAATTTGTCACAGGTGCTTTTCAGTTGCGATTCAAGGGTAACTTTTGGGGGCAAACTGCGAAGATAAGAAATCTTAAGTCAAACGGTGAACTATTTCAGAAACTAGTAAAATGATAGTAGGTATACTCTCCAACTGATCCACCTCTACCGCAGTATACTCTGCATAGACTTTGAATTGTAGATCAAACAAGCTTTATAAGGAAACTTGTTTCGAAAGGAAAAAAACAGTACGTAGAAAATCTTGCTAGACAGATAGGAACCTACAAAGATCCAAGAAAGTTTTGGAAAGATGTCTGTAAATTGAGTGTCCAATTGAGTGTGTTCTTTCAATAGAGGAGTCTAAATCTAGGGACTTTTATGCACTCCCACAAACCACCAACGTAGATATTCATTAAAATTCTTAATGAAACAACATGACCTCAGTAATTGATGGCATCCCAAGCGAATTCTATAAATGTGCGCCCGATTCCTACGAAGATCATTTAACAGAATCTATACAGAAGGTCACATAATCCAGCACTTTAAAGAAGCAGTTAATTTTCCACTTTTAAAAAAAGGTACCGCTTCAGAAACTCAAAATTATAGAAGAATCTCGGTGTTGAACTCACTTCGCAATGTCTTTGTCCAATTAACGTACAACAGACCAGTGTTTTCCAAACAGGATTTCGGGCTGGACACTCTACGATAGACCAAGTATACCTTCTTGAAACCAATGCAAAGAACTTCATTCTAAAGAGAAAGAAATGGTGCTGCGCTTTTACCGGGTGGAATTATGTATAAAGGTGCTTCTTTGCGCAGATGATCTGGTTATCCTGGTCTAGTTTGCAGCTTAGGATTAACAAGCTGGTTCTGTTCTGCAAGAGATAGGACCTTATAATGAATATAAAAAAGAAAAAAGTAATGGTGTTTGGATATCATCGGGCTTCTCAAAGAGGTCATAGATGGAAGCTGGGCAATAAGTGTATTGCTCTCGTCAAATCTAAGCTTCAAGGTTCACATCAAGACAAAATGCTCTCCGGCGAAAATAGCAGTAAGCACGTTGAAATAGGAAAAATAGGAAAAGGTTCTTCGGCAATAAAAACTTTGTTATCACAGTTAAATATAAAGTCGTCAACGCGGCAAAAAATTCCTGCATTTGCTAAGGGAATGCTATTTTAGATTTTGAATTTAACGGTTTACGAAATAAATCAAAAGCTCCACGCATCGGGAAAATTGAAGAAAGTTCTGATTAAATTGTTAAAACAATAAAGAAAGAAGATAATTTTCCACCGAAAAGAGTCGTGGTACACCAACTTCGCACACGACGACGTTTATTTGAAGAGCAGTGTCAACTTGCATCCTTCGTAAACCTAAATGAAAGAAGCATTGATGAAACTGCGAGAATATCCTAAGAGCTTCAGAGTCTGACACAAGGCTAATATAAATAAGGCTTAATATCAAGCTTGGGCCACCAGTTGTTTGACGCACGAATAGCTGGGGCTTCGTTCTCAAAAGGAATGTTGCGCAAACAACTTTTTATATTAATTTGTTGAATTGTTACCATAGTTAAGTTGAAATTAACACCTTAAGTTTATCTTTCACAAACTTAGATTAATTAAATAAAATAAAAGATGAAAAACTCATGCAATGCCTTTGGCAGAAAGGATGCATGCCACTTCAAAGGAATAAGCGGATCATATTCGCAATAAAAATATTGCTTTCTGTATCTGAGCGGAGCTTGATTTAATTTATGTGTTATTCAAGAACAGTTGGAGGTAAGGCACAAACAATGTGGTAGTACAGAACTGGCACAAAATCATGAGCGGTGTGAATGTCAATGCCTGGAGTACCTGTTGTCAATATTGAAATTTCGACATACCTTGCGTGTTGTGTATATTCTTATCACCCGCAATAATAAATTTTCTGTACGATTTAAATTTTTATCGGTTATTGCCAGTTTTTGAACGTTTATGGCATTGAATTTGAGAAGGATGTTTTATGAGATCAGGTCTACAAGATCTGCCTATGAACTTATCTGCAAAACTTCAATGAGGTTTCATCCAGTGAAGCACTGTGTTAACTATGATGAATAAAGACAAAAACAGTGGAGCTAACGCGGCTGTGTGCACAATTATCCTTGAATCCTTCGATCAAAGTTAGATTCAGCTCCCTATAACATAGCTATCCAGCGTGTTCAGCGTGGAGCTGATTATTCGGTTTAAGGATAAGTGAATTTTCGACCGCGATAACAAGACTCTGTGGTTTAATTTAGTTCTTGGTGTATGCTGTTGACCAGCAAACTTCGAACAAAATTCTGAGAGTAATCCTAGAAAGGGGGCCAATATTCTTGACAGCATAGCCCACAATATCTCCAAGGATATACGATTAGTTAAAAAAGGAAGAGCAATCCATATGTCTGAGCAAATATTTGTAATACGAACTCAATTTAAACCTTATAAAGTCCCTTCACAAGCTGCTTTAAGACCAGAACGTTTTTTTTAATATGAAAGCTAAGGTTAGTATTTAGTAAAGGGGCTAAATTTCTACTTTTAGTAAGACTATGGTCACTCCACTATGTCACTGTTCTGTTAAATCGACTCTTCACTTGGTCACCTTTCGAATATCAATTGTTTCCGCTACAACGGCAAAGCAGCTAGAACTTTTCATCTTGATGTCCTTTGTGTAATCATTCCTTAAAAGTCACCTACCACCAAAATCTTCTCCTTTGGGGACTCCTTTTTTGTTCCCCTCGCATTACTTCACCATCACCGAGCAGTCCTTGCAAGGATATGCGATTAAGTTTCGTTTGTAATTACGGAAAAAAGACGAGCATACTAAAAACCGTCCTTAGAAGCTTGTTCCATCTCATGCGATTTTAATAGGACTAATGCTACTTTTCCACTTTGCATACATTTGCATTTATTTTTCGTCCTTTTCTCTTTCAAAAGGTGGCGGAAAACGCGAACGCAAGAACCAAAAGACAAAGAAGAACCAAAAAAACAGAGAAATGAAATTACCATACCGTTTAGTTTTTACTCCTTTTTTTTTTTTGGTACAACTCATGTATCGTACCGCAGATGTCCTCATACGTGACAAAGTAATTTCGTCACAAAAAAAATTAAAAGAAAAATCACAAAAACGTTAAAAAAAAAAGGGAGGAACGCTATAAAGAGACCAATTAAGGCCTAAAAAGTACTTTAAAAGTCATTAGCAGCTTTTCCAGGACACAAGAACCACTGACATTGTTGCAAGAAGGACGAAGTGTAAAGTGGTAAGCGTGAGCCAAATCCTAATGGTTAATATAGGCATAGGTAAACGTTAGTACACACGAAGGACACATTCTATTACGAGGAAGCTGTTATTTACACAGGCTCGGTTTGCTCAAAAAACACAGGTGAAATCCGCTTACATTTCTGTGTCGCGCAGCTCACTCAGGCGTGTCGGCGTTCGAAATGGCGTTAAGTATGCGCTATTATGTGTTCCTTTAATTAATAACAAATTATGTGATGTGTTTGATGGTAATTATCGCATCAATTAGAAACCATTGTGGATTGTTTTGGCATGAATGTTAATGTGTCTGAGTTTCGGGTTGCAGCTATAAACTGATGGGTTAATGGGGACAGGGTAATGCTTTAGTGCGACTACTAACAAGCTTCGCATGCTGGCCGTTAAGTGCTCGCTTATGAGTTATTTGGTGTGCAAATTGTTGCGAGTTTATTTCGAGAATTGCCTGCTCGAATCAGCTGTTAAATGCGGTTAGAAAGATGTCCAGACAAATTAATCAGAAATAATTACATTTCTAACTAATCCAAAAGTTGGCGTGCCTCTAAATAAACTATTTACTAAGTCACATTAAATTAATTTTTTTAAGACCTACAACGTAAGTTAAATCAGCGCCATCTATGATACATAAACATAGCAAGGAAATATTCACAGAACGTCAATAATCGACTCCTGAGAAGGTATACCGGTCAATTGTTCATCAAAAAATATTTGTGAATAAATCTTAACCATCCAGATACCCGCATAAATACACACAAAAAATTGCAATAAAATCGGTTTAGCCGTTTAGTAGGAGTTCAGTGATATACACACGTACAGAAGAATTTCATGCATATACTTACCGTATGATGCGACTTTCTCCGCGTTTGTTTCGTATAAGTAGAAAGTAAGACTTGAAAGGGATGCACTTAAGCGAACTGATTGTCCGAACGACTTATTATTACCCCGACAAATTGGGTTTTGAGGCCTATTTTAACAATTTTTGTATTAACCTAACCATATAGAGATATGTTTGACATCGCGGGCTTTTTTATAGACGTTTTTCAGTTCTAAAACTTTTGTTTAGAATGCAAGAAAATACCTCTTAGCGTTACGAAGGCGTTCGCAAAAAACTACTGATTTTTGAACAATGTTACTAAAATTATTGGCCGCCGCCTAGGACCCTTTTAAATAATTTATGGCCTATGTTCATTCTGAGGGTTCATTGTTGTTATCGGTGAAAGAATTTTTGAGAGTGTGTTGGTCGTGTCGGAAAGTACCTCCTAGATACAAACTTACAAACTTTTACTCATTTCTGTACAACTTTTTGATTTCTAAAACTACTTTATCGCAAAAACGCATTCGCTCTACCGTTTTTAGTTACATAATTGTTTGCCACGAAAGGCCCTTTAATATAAAGAAGGTAATTAATAGCCAATGTTCTTTCTGAAGGTCAGCTGTAAGTATTGGTAAAAGAATTATTGAAATCGGATGCATGCAAGCTTACAAACATTATCTTTTTACAAGATTAAGTATTGATACAGATTTGACTCAGACATACTCACAATCAATCCATAGTCTGCTTTGGTTTGCATCAGTGCGTACTTGAATTAATAAAGAAATAAGTACTCAAGCCTTGTTTTTTAACAAGGAAAAAGGTCCTCCTTCTTACCAAACAACTGTTTTCGGGACGTAGATTGAATGGAATTAAATATCACATACTACTGTGTCCAAAAAATAAGGTGACATATGAATTTAGACTGCGCTGCGTCGAAGGATTTGGAAATTTTTCTTTCTTTTTAGGTTGATAGTACTGTCAGTGACATCTATGTGAAATTTCATGTCATAGTATAGAGATACGCGTCGTTTTGTGAGCTGCTAAAAGTGAGTTTTTCGTTTTTTGCGATGTCGAAATTTATTTGAGCAAAGAATTTGCATTAAATTTTGTTTGCGGAATCAATTTTCTGCTGCGGATACGTTGAGGATGGTGCAGAAGCCTTTGATGATGAGGCTATGTCTAAAAAAATGTTTACAAGTGGTATATTGATTTCCAAGCCGGCCTGTGAACGTGTCGAAGACGAAGAGCGTCTGGGCGACCATCAACCTCAACCGATGAAGCTCACGTCCAACAAATCAAAGATTTGGTGTTGAAAAACCATCGATTAACGATAAGAGACCTTGCTGATGAAGTTGGCTTATCGAAAGGCTCAGTCAATACCATTTTGAAGGATGCTTTGGGCCTCGAGCGCGTCAAATCTCGACTGGTACCGAAAACATTGAATTTTTTGGAAAAAAGGCATCGCGTTGAAGTGTGTGAAACAATGCTTTCCGACTACCAGAATGTCTTGAAACGCATTATAACTGGCGATGAGACTTGGATCTATGCTTACGACCCCGAAACAACCGATCAATCAAGTGAATATCGTGCCAAAGGAGAGCCGAGACCAAAAAAAAACCGCGCCAAATTCGCTCAAAAATCAAGGTCATTTTGACTGTTTTCTTCGATTATCGTGGTATTGTGCTTTATGAATTCCTTTTAACCGGCCAAACAGTCAACGAAGAATATTATTTGAACGTTATGCGTCGTTTGCGTAACGCTATCCGCCTAAAAAGGCCGGAATTGTGGAAAGACAATTCTTGGTTTTTACACCACGATAATGCACCATCCCATACCGCACTCGTAATTCGTGATCATTTCGCCAAAAACTCAACCCATATCGTTCCGCAACCACCGTATTCACCTGATCTGGCGCCGTGCGACTTCTGGCTGTTCAACAAGCTCAAAAGACCGCTCCGGGGACACCGTTTTGATACGATAGAGGAGATTCAAGCCGCAGCGAAGACGGAACTGAAGGCCATCCCGGAAAGTGACTACAACCAGTGTTTCAAAGACTGGAAAATCCGTTGGCATAAGTGCATTGCATCGGGAGGGGATTACTTTGAAGGGGATGAAATTGATTTGGAATAATAAATAAAGAATTTTCAAAATAATACAATGTCACCTTATTTTTTGGACACAGTAGTAAGTTCACATCGTAATGAAAACTTTGAATACAAAGGAATCTTTCAGGCATGCCTTCTTACGAGCGCCAATGATATTGCATAAATCATTGCTCTCACTTTGGAACTAAATATTTCACAGAGGAACAATTATATTCAGCCAAATATCAAAGCCATGCCGGAGCATTATACTATATAATGGAATTTTTAAAGTTAGATTTTATTTCAGGTCAGCTTTAAAGACAAACATGAAGGGGGGGATCACTAGGATGTTCATTTTCATATTTTTGTTAGTATTTTAAGCGGTTACATCTCAAGTTGCACATTGCCAGTGCTATGTCCTTTTACCAGAGACTTCTAAATTTACTCATTTCCATGTTGAAATCGGAAAGCAATTAGTTTATTACTTTACGTTTGATCTCGTTAGCTTATCTATTTCCAAGAAAAGTACTTATGTGTATTGAGACCAGCTGCTGAATGAACCAGGCCACCAAATTTTCATTTTCAAAGCTTAAAGGTCAAGCTTCGGGGCACAGGAATATATCAAATAAAATGATCATCTAATGCTTCCTCTATCTACCTACCACTCGCTCGAAAATAACACTTACCCTAATTTTCTAGCTCAAAAAAAAAAAAAACTAATCACTTAGTGTGCTCCCAACTCCTTCCACACACATCATTCCAAGATTACAACAAATATTTGTGCAATACTCTTACAAAATGCAAGAAAAGAGGACGAAGGATGAAGGTACTTGTACAGATGTGTACTCACTTGCTATGTGCTCGTTGTGAAACGCCAACATTTGGGATGCTGTTGAATTTTCTTAACGTTAAACTTTGAGAAACCAGCAGAGCTCCTCAACGACAACCAATACTTTTACAGCTACAATGGCAACGATGGCACCTGATTCACCTGCAAAGAAAACAAAAAAAAAACGTGAAAACAGTTAAAAGGACATTGTTCAATAAAGTATAAAAGTTGTTATTATAAATTTCATCTCGAGTGTCCTTCGAGTACAAAATAGATCCCAGACTACAAAACACTAAGGATATGTTTGTAAGCATGTAGTTGTGGGTTTCTAAAGCGTAAATAAAAGATTTTTATTTATGTGCCTGTGACATCAGAGGTAACAGTTTATCCTTGCGGCGGCGGCAACTATAAAACAAATCGAGAACCCAACACCAGAGAAAAGTGTAGGCGAAGAGGACATACTGCTACATTAAAGAGGATTTCGAGGGCATTCAAAGTTTTTTCCTCTCTGTGATTGGTGTTGTTGTTGTTGTGATGTTGTTTTGCCACCACCGACCTGTAAGCAAATAGGGGTTGAAGATGGTTTAAACAGTTTTCTTTCTTCTTTTTCTTTTTTTTTTGGGTTCGTCCTTTCCCAATTGCGGTTCTACAAAGTGGTATTAGATCAGTGAAAAGCACCCTTTTGGGGCATGATGAACAATGTGGCCCACACTATTCGGCCACATTTCAACATAAATTGTTCGCCCTCGCTTGACCACCTTGGGTTGAAAAAAAAAATATATCTATATATTTTTTCCTTACAACACGGACTGTGGCGAGCTTGTGTTCCTTTCCGTTTTATGGGACTTCTTCCCGGTTCTGTGGATAAAAGTTATTGCACTTGAGATAATGACGATGATGGTGTGGTATTTTGGGGAGGTTAGAAAAAGGTGTTGAATTTTTTAGAGGATTTTTTTTATGCGCTTTCAAAGTGGCAACTCAGCTATTGTCTAGTGATGGGCTTCGGATGGTTATAGAAGTGAAGTAAATTCGACCTCGGTATCCATTGATTCGAAGCTCAGAGAATTAGATCATTTCAACTGAAAATGTAAGTGTGTGCCCATCAGATTTATATTCAAGCGTAAAATTTTAAAATTTGTTTTGGTTTAAGTTTCTCTTTTACAAGGGTTTTGTTCACTAAGATTCAGGAGCTGCAATTTACTGTCTTAACACACTGATCGGAGTCGGAATTCAACTATCATAGAACTCTCGAGGGTCATCAACAATCTTAAGCTTCTGTTGAGATAGTACAAACTTTAAAGGGCGATTTTTTAAAAGCTATAGGAAAGTTTTTTAAAAAAAAACACATAAAATTCAGAAAAATGCATGAAATCTTTATTTGAATCGATAGTACCTACGGTCCATATAATTTAATGTTTGAAGATTATTTCATGCAAATGTTGACCTTGACTTCGCCTAAAATGGTCCATCCGCTTAGTCCAATTTTGGCATACTCTTTCCAACATTTCGGCCGGTATCTCAGGAATAAATGCTTCAATGTTGTCTTCCAATGCGTCAATTGAAGCGAGCTTGTCTGTATAGACATGAGCTTTAACATAGCCCCACGAAAAATAGTCTAAAGACGTTAAATCGCACGACCTAGGCGGCCAATTGACCGGTCCCGAACGTGAAATAAAATGTTCACCGAACTCGCCTCTCAATAAGTCCATTGTTGCGCGTGCAACGGTGTGGCATGTGGCACCGTCTTGTTGAAATCACATGTCATGCAAGTCAAGCTCTTGCATTTTGGGAAAAAAAAGTTGCATATCATCTCACGGTAGCGCTCACCATTCACAGTTACGTTACGATTCGCATCATCTTTGAAGAAGTACGGTCCAATGATGCCACCAGCCCATAAATCGCACCAAACTGTGACTTTTTCTGGATGCATTGGTAGCTCTTGCAATGCTTCTGGCTGATATTCACTCCAAAATCGACAATTCTGTTTATTTACGTACCCATTGAGCCAAAAATGAGCTTCGTCGCTGAACAAAATGTTCGGATCTTCGCGAACTTTCCAAGAGCCCATTGACCAAAAATTTTACGTTGCGGTAGGTCGTTCGGCTTCAATTCTTGCACCAGCTGTATTTTGAAAGGCATCACACCTAAATCCTTCCGCAAAAATTTTCCACGTTGTAGAGTAGCAGAGGCCCAATTGCTGCGAACGCCGACGAATCGATAATTGATGGTGATCATTAACACTG
Source organism: Orthonevra nobilis (assembly GCA_963555765.1). Taxonomy (NCBI): domain Eukaryota; kingdom Metazoa; phylum Arthropoda; class Insecta; order Diptera; family Syrphidae; genus Orthonevra; species Orthonevra nobilis. The sequence continues at coordinate 16,621,465 of OY743227.1, read as the reverse complement.
GCCGATACAGCTGCGATATTTTCTTCAGTTCGCACTCCACATAAGCGTGTTGGTGGTTTAATGCCCAACAATGTAAATTTGGTGCGAAATTTAGTCACAATAGCCCGAAAAGCCGCTTCAGTGGGTCGATTAAACTGACCATAAAATGGAAGAAGCGCGCGATGAACTTTCTTAACAGAGCACGCATTTTGATACTAAAATTCAATAATTTGCAAGCATTGTTCGTTTATAAGACGATTCATGGTTAAATTATAGACCAAACTGAAGATGTTTGACAGTGAAACAAAACACAAAACGTGCGTCAGCTGTTTAAACCAGTGTTGCCAAAAAGGTAATAGCTAAAAAATCACCCTTTACAAATATGCAATGCCTTGGTAAACGAGTCGCGTTAATGTAGGTTAGTGAGTTTAAATTTCATCATCTGAAATATCTTGCTATGGCAACCGTATAAGAAAATTACACGAAATGTTTATGAATGCATAATTAAAGGCATACCTCCACTTATTTCTGTGCAAAATAGAAATAAAACCACAGAGCACCATATGAAAAATAAATCCGGATTCCTAAAAAAGGTAGCACACTTATACACAAATCGAGGTTTCACCAAAATTCGCAATGAATGGAATCTTGTTTTTCAAATATTGTTAAGCAAATACCTCAGCACAATATTTTCAATCATTTCAAAATAAACATAATTAATTTCAAGTTAGCTGTTAACTATATTTTTGGCGCGCGAACTGTCAACCGCGATGAGTGTCGTCTATAAAAACAAAATTATCGACAATTTTTTTTACAGATAAAAAACCGCCCCCAACAAACACTAGAGCCATTAGGAAAGCCACTTAACGACTTGTTGATTGCCCAAAAGGACTTTGGGCTGGTTCTGGTAACAAACTGTATTGTAAAGGATTCAATGAGGAATACCCATAATACCGATCATATTTATATTCCTCTCTAATAGTAATAACATTATTGAATCTGCTCTGCGCAGCTGTCGAAACGGATAAAACAATAAACCTACTGAATTTCCTCGAAACCCTTATTGGCATATTCCTCACGCAGAGCTTACCTCGCAATAATTCTTGACTCAATGAGAGATTAAAAATGGTCTTTATGCTTTGTCCGCTTATTAAATGACTGCTTCTTGAGTGATCGTAAACTCCATCATCTCCTACAAATAGAAGATTGACATAAACAAGCTCGCTGCGTTTAAAGACTCACTATTCTCTGTTCCATAGGCGCGAATCCGAAATGATGCCACATTCTTTTCCCCTGGACAAACATAGGACATTCATAGCTCATGATCAGTCAATTCAAAGTTAAGTTATGCTGAATTCATGGACATAACGATTTCAGGGTGGAAAATTGGTTTAGTATCTTCGATAAGTCAAAGATCCCAATCGTAGTGGAAACTTTCGACCTGTTTGTATATTTCGAGGCACCGAATTAAATCCAGTGTCATCTAACGTAGCAGTTACCCTTTAGACTCGTCAAATCGCAATTAGTTAAAAATGATTTCCAAAACCAAAAAAAAAAAATTACTCAACACAAACTAAGTAGCTTCTTAATCTTCAATAAACCAGAAAGCTGCTGAAGGTAGACAATGATTTCTTAAGCGTCCTCATCACTTTTGCGGAAGTAGTCGGTGATTCCTTTGGTTTTTAATTGACAAAGACTGTGCTTTAAAGTGTTTCCAGCAACGGGTTATCAAACACCCTTCTTCAACTTAACCCTATCAACATTCAAACAGGCAATTTTAAAATTTTGAAATTCAAATGCTCCCCCTTCCAGCACTGACTAGTGTAGCTTATCTAAGTCTTTGTATTCTATTTCTTAAGTCCCTTGTTCCTCCACAAAATTCAATTTAACGACATTTAAACTGCCAACGAACTGACTATCTTTACTGTTCTTAACTTAAATTGCACTCACAGCACATGTCAAATCACCTGGTGTTATTCCACAGCGTATGAGTATCCCATCCCTACGTTATTCATAACCTTTAGTGTATGTAGTAAAAATAAATTTACGTTCGAATACACAATAAACACTTCTAGACAATGAGCTCAGAATATGACCATCGAATGAGCACCATCTGGTGTTGGTCTGGATGTTCACAGGTATCCTGCAGACTCGATATCTTGTGCAACGACATAAACTAGTCCTCTTGACCGTAAACGAAAGTAAACGATAATTTCCCGAGCTAAATAATTCAAAGCATAAGAGCCATTTCAAGTCTTTGACGTTGTCGTTTAGCGTTTACGACTTTCAGGACTCACCCCACCCCAAAATTATCCTGTCTGCCTTTAAGAGCCGAATAAGTCTGTCTTCCTTCGAGACTTATGGCGGCAGACAGCATCGGCGGGCATACTTTCTGGGAAAGGTTCGTATCCGTACATAAAATTCAGCGGAAAATTGTATTGGAAGCGCTAGGAAAGGTGCATATCCTTATGACTTTCTTAGTGTAGTAGATTTTTAGGTTTTCGTTTTTGTCAGGTTGCATGTTGTGCAGTGCCTCAATAAGTGTTTAGTGGTAGTAAAAGAAACAAGAACTATAAACAACAAAAGTGGAATGATCAATGAAATTTTTAAATCTTTCATATCCTTGCAGTACATGTGTCCTTAAAGTCATCGCGAGAGAATTCGGATACTTCATCATTTTAAAACCGAATCGCAGGCACTTTTACTATTCCAGCTACTATTTGCAATTGCAAAGTGCATTACCACTTCTGTTCGGGTCACTAACAGGGAATATCCTTCGTCCTTCTGTTCACTGCTGCCATTCTATATATATTATATGTATGTATGTATACAAAAGCAAAGCTCAGCGGTTCCATTGTTTTAGTTCTCTTACTCAAATGAACTTTGGCATGAAAAATGACTCCGGTAACGAATGTATTTGCGATCCGCAGAAGAAGAACATCCTTATTCACAGGATTTTTGTTCGTATTTAGGTTTTCTGTGTGTTTTTTTTTCGTTTTTCGTTTTTCGTTTTTACGGGGCAAGGACTCTAATGGGACTGCTGATACAGTAGGAAGAGAGTGAGAGATTTGCTTTTTTTTATACGTTTGTATGGCTCTTTTGCGTTGTACAAGTGTGCTACGCTTCTTCTTCATGCGATGTGACTTATACCAGCTGGATAGTTGAATTTTTGAGCACAGTTAGCTTTATAAAGACCCAAAACCCAGGATATATAGGGCTGGCTAAGGACTGTGCATATTTGCCCTCCCGAAAATATACACTCAGCGAGAGAGAGAGAGACTAATGGTAATTTTATTTTGAGCAAATTTAATTAAGGATGTGAATAAATTTAAACTTGATCAAAAAGGGATGTGAATTTATTCTTTATTTTTTATGTGCACTTGAAATTTAGATGATCCTTGTGTTTAGGTGGATTGACATGGGGCGAACTGCGAACACAAAACCAAACGAAAAAAATACTCTTTTAGGAGACACATGAGTGCCTGATGTACAGATGAGAGACATGAATTTGAATTCTATTTTAGATTCGGTTACAAAGGAATGTAAATTTATGTAGTGCGGAGAATTTACTGTCGGAATTGGAATCACATTCGAAGGAGGAGGAAGTACTAGTTGGAATGTATTCTAAAATGCCTTAGGTTGGGGGTTTTGTTCTGCGTTTTAATATGAAGATTAAGTTTCTGAACATTATTTATTGATTGTTTTTAAGATAGGTCGTGATGTACAATCTTCAAGTTGACGAAATGTTATACAAATAAAATTGCATAATTTCTATTTTATAAGGGAGCTTAGTCAGGAGCAGTAGTATTAGGAGAAAAATTTAAAAATACCTTAGTGCTTTGAAACTAAGTTATTTATTTGTTTCGATTGTTCCCAGTTGAGATAAAGACGGAGAGTTACTTATCGAATTATTTGCATTCGCTTAATTTGCAGTTTTTTATTCGTCATAAGTTGTTACACTTATCTAAGTAGTATACACGTATACACTGTCGTTTTCGGACGCACAATTTATCTCCATAATGTGCCTTAGGCATGCAAAGCTTAGATGTACAAAATTATATCACATAGTTTTAAGATTGATGGAGGATATTGTTTAGTCTTTAGTAAAGAGCTTTAAGAAAGAGGAGCGGAGCCAAGCCAGAATTTAAAAGTTTTAAAATAATTGTACAATCCATTCTAAATTTCTTCCACCGTTTTAGCGCTAGATATGTGATTAGTCTTAGAAGTACCCCATTTGACTTGCTTGAAGTTTAAAAGGAACGTTTTGAAGCTAAAATGTGAAATTTGCTACCGCTAGTATTTTTGGGTATTTTTTTGATAGCAAATTCATCGATGGTGAAAGCTCTCAAAGAGTTTGTAAACTTTGAAAAAATGTCATTATTTGAAACTATATTTTTTTAAAGGCAGTTCATCAACTGCGGGAACTGACAACAATAAGTATTTCGAAAAGTAGTGTAATTTGTTTTTAGATTGAATATAACTTGAACTGCGCGCAAGATTCGTGCCGTTATTACGCATAGTGGAACAAAAACGACGCGACTTCATTTCAGTCAAGTGTTTTTCGAAATTTCTTAGAAATAGAGCCGAATTCTAAATTTAATATATAATTTTGGATGTAATATGAGTCTACCGCTTCACCCTTGGTACGAAAGAACAGGAGAGAGTCGGTAACGTGGAATAATTTTCATTCTTTACCTTAAGAAGGAAAAACAATAAATTATTCAAACTTGTTGAAACAAAAAACAAAGCTTTGGTTTATCAGGATATTGCACCAATTTACACGTCCGTTACCGATAAGCTTAATTAAGGAATGAAAATTCAAATCACTTCCTCACGCATCTTAGTAAAACAAACGGATTTTTTTCTGATTCCAAATTTGGCAAAATGGCTCGGTTGTAAAGGTTTTGTCCTGGTATGAAGAGGTGGAGTCAACGATTAATGGCTATTTGAGTGGAGCTTGAAGGAATTGAACTTAACTGGGAAAAGGGTATAAAAGTCAAGTTAAAATGGACTATGTAGAGAAACTTAACTTCACAATTTTTTTTTCGTTTTCCTTGATAACCCTTGTAGCTCTATGGCTTCAGCAGCTTCAATATATCGTCTCTGAAGTTTACTTCAAATGAAGGAAGGATGCGATTCAGCAAAATACGCTGATATCACAGCGATTTTTTCATCTCATAAATTCGGTCTCGTGATAAAGACAAATTTAAATCTCACGGCCAGTACCTTGGCGAACTATTTTCAGAGGTGAAATATTTAAGGAAACGCTGAGAAGGCTCAAGCCACTTTTTTACCAGAAAAAGAAAACCCTGCTTTCTTCCGCGTAATCAATTAATTTAAAATTGATTACAGATCGAGTGGCAGTCTTCCGTTTTACATTTGGGCCTTGACTCAAAATTAATGTTTAACGTGAATACCATGAACACTATAAAATAATTCCAACCATTCATAAATAGATAATTCCAACTCTCAAATGAAAACAAAGTTACATATAAAGTTATATTTCAGTCGATCCTATGGTATGGTTGTATAGTTTTAAGTTATTGTTCAAAGTCCTACCAAAAAAAAAATCCTTAAAATGATATTAAATCTTCCGTTTTACCATTCCACAATATATCTTTAAAAACGAGTCAATGATGAGTTGATCCCCGAGAGGATTCGAAAACTCAAGGAGACGTTTTTTAACACATGATATTTGTCTAAGTTTACTTTGTCTTGAATGCAAATATTTATTTTAGTGGAACTATTTAATTTTTTTTTTCAATGCAAAAACTACTTATATTTATTTTGATTTGTTCTCGATTATTATTTATTGACGTTTTAAATTATTGATTTAAATTATATAATTAAATTAAATAATTTTTTTGTTGATTTATTTAATGATTTATTTATTTTGTATTTTATTATTTAATATTATTTATTAACTAATTCAATTACTGTTTCATATATTTTTTAAGTTAGTTATACCTTTTTAATTTTTTCTCAATTTTATTTATTTATTTCACATATAGAACATGGATACATTTATTCTTAATTAATTCATTTTTAAATTTAATTAATTTTATTTAAGATTTCAATACCATATACAATATTTATTGAGAAATAAATTTATACATTCTTTAGTTTAATTATCTAGTATCGAATGTATTGTGTGTAAGAATAAACTTTAGTATATTTAATATACCAGCAGATTGAAGAAGGCTAAACAAAAAAAAAATACATTTAAGGGAACATTTAAGTAATATTAAAAACAATTGTAGGAGATATTAGTATTATACTTATTATAATACTAAGCTGATAAGATTATTGATTTGTTCGAAATCAAAGCAAAATAACCAGGTTTTGATTTTTTTATGAAGAGAAAAAGGACTTAAATTGCTTCTTAAATCAGGAGGCAACTTGTTAAATATCCTTGGTGCTGCGGAAGAATAAAAATTGAGGAACTGTTGCGTATAATGCCTTGGAATAATAGTATGCCAGCTTTCATTACTTCGTAGATCGTATGAAGTAAATGCTTGATTAAGAGTATTGCCGCTTTTTACAAAAAATACCTTGAGCACTTTATAAAAGAAGAGATGTTTTAAAGGGAGAATGACAGAACACAAGAAAAGTGGGAAACTATGGTCTCGACGTCTTTTTTTCCACATAATTCTCAAAATATGGTTTTGCGCCACTATCAGGGGTTGTATGTTGTAGTTATAAGTCCCTCCCCAACACACTAAGCCATATTGGATTTTAGACTGGACAAGACCATAAAAGACAGTTTCTTAAAGTTTTTCGGAACAAAATTTTCTTAGATGATATAATATACGAGTAGTCGTTGATAAGTATTTTTTTAGGAACGCAGTGTGCATTTTCCAATTCATTTTGTTGTCAATGGCAAGCAAGGCCAAGATACTTAAAATGTCGGACGTTTTCAATCTTAAAGCATTTTGTCGAGCAAGGAAAATTGACATTAAATGTATGAGGAGTCTTGAAAGATCTACAAACCTCTGAGCTCACACATATATTTTTATAGTAACAACTGTGGAAAACGAGATCTGATGAAACGTGTTCAAAAGTTTATTATTTAATAACATATATCTCCGATATTCATCTTTATTATTTACATATATTATTATTATTTATATATACAATTTTAGTATTTATTTACTTTATGATATTATAATTATATCGCCTTTCTGTATTGTAAATTTTACGGTAGCCGGCCTACAATATTTCAATTTTTTCTCGCGAAGTAAATTAATGATCGTTTTCCGTACTCGTACTGAAATAAAGAATTTAATAGAGATCCAAGAAACAGAAGGAATTTGTTAAGAAAATTTAAGCGAAATGAAGCTCACAAAGTTTGCCCTGTCATTCGCGTTTATTGGCAACCAAAACACGAAACAGAAGCTTTGCACTCCAATTAATTAATATTGGTTATCTGGAGTACAGCCATTGTTAAAATGAGGACATTTTTAATGCTCTTGCTTCATCAGAAAATATCCAAGTGATATCATGCTCAGCAGTTAATAGACTCTGAAATATCTTTGAATTTTATCTACCATGTTTTAAAAGAGAAATACTCTGTCAAAATTTCACATCATCTTAAAGTGATCACATCATTATCCCGTCAGATTTCAGGATACATTATGATTTAAAGATACTGCACATATCACCTTAAGTTACCGTGCTCATTCATATGTCTCATTTATCACACATAGATATTTTTAAATTAAGAAAATAAGAGTTGTCAAAATCTACACTAAGTTTTTCCTGTTCTTACTGCAACTTAATGGCACTCCGTTATCTCACTCTCTCTTCCTATTAAATTCTATCTCAGGCCAAGGACGAGTTGATACATAAAAATAAATACAAATAAATTCATAGCTAAAAATTTAAAAGAAAAAACCGTCTAATTAATTTGTCAAAGGAAATCACCAAATTGGAAAAAATATCCCTTTTTTTTGTAGCGAGGAAACTTCCTCCGAGCTACAAGCATACCCCTACATACACATACCCAAAACAAATCTCGTTAAGTTGGAAAACCTATAAAACAACTGGCAAAAAAATAGGAGTAAAAAAATAACAAAGGTTAAGCACAGGAAGGGTGACTTAAATTACAATTTACATTCAGGGCTATACTTTTCATCAAGTCATCTGAGTCCTGGAAACGTATGAAAACGTATTGAAATCGTTTGAAGGTAACATCATTTGTAAAATGTAACTTCTATCAGTCTCTTTGGCATTTGTTCATTGACTTTTATTTCACTCTGTTTAGTAGGTGCTTCGGGCAGAGCTGAGCAGGATGGGGAAGTTGAAATGAAATGTATTGTCACAGATAACAATGAAACAGGAGCAAAGGACAACGTGTAGGTGAATGGTGACAGTCGACAGTCGACAGAAGAGCCCAAGTGAAGGAAAGAAATATGTAATTTACAGTATGGATTGACATTGGGCTCCCTACGTGACCAGTGTCGGCAGTAAATTGGATAACACAACTAGACATGATTTCGTTTAACGTGAAGGTTTTTCTTATCATTGTACGAAACGACGAATTGGTATTCGAAGGAAGGACACATTCATTTCTACGGACATTAAGGGTGTAATGGGAGTGTATGTATTGAATGGAGTTAGTGTGACAAACTGGATGGACCCCATCATGCAGAGTAAATATCATTTGTAGGAGTTACTTTGATCGGATATTGATCCAAGCTACTAGATGGTCCTTAAAAATTGCATAAAACTAATGACATGATTTCACTGAATTCTTACTCGAAATTAAATCAGTTAGACTGAAGAATCAGTTGGAAGGAATGTCAAACATACTAGAGAAGAAAAAGCTATCAGAGAAAGGTTAACCTCTGGTTCGGGTTAAGTGTTTAGCGTACGTTACATGTTGTTAAATGGCTCAGCTCAACTAGTAAGTAAAGCTTATACGCCAAATTCAAGAAAATTTCCTAAAGTAATGCAAACTAATTAACTGCTGATGAATATGAAAAAAAACAGAACGTTGTATTACTGCTTTATGCCTCAAACAATTCTAGGGTTTTCTTCCCAACCTTTCTTCAAACGGCGCGGCCATCCAACCACTTTGATAAATGATCACTAAGGTTTTTTGAAAAGCTAATAAAAAATTCATAAGAGAAAGTCACATAAACACACATATTTTCTTGACCCTTAATCGCTTCCTGTTAAAGACATCATGTTAGCTGCTGAAGGCAATAGATGGATAGCTAGTTCGTCGTTCACTTTTTATTTGCCTTTCTTGGCAAATACACAGAAACTAGGAATTGGAATCAATTTCACAAGGCAAATTTCTAGAGCGATCCAGGCGGAAATTAGAAGTACACTTATAGAAATCAGAGAGCGTTCTCTTGGCACTAAAGCTAATTAGAAAAGTCATGCTGACAAAAACTGCTCTTTTTTAAAGAAAGTGTTATTGGCTCTGTGAAAACAATGCTCTTTTCAGACTATGGTCCTAAAGCGAGGCAGGTTCTTGTATCTTCTATTGTCCTAGATTGCCTACCGGAGCTGTTAGTCTTGTTTCGAGCAGAGGTTATAGATATTCTCAAGACTGCATTTTCAAGGCACTGCACCTTTCTTCTTTTATTCAAGGGATTTTGACTTTCCTTTTAATGCACTTTGCATAGAGCGAGCGGCAGAACTGAGAGAAGAACTGAAATATTGTGTATTGGCTTAAAACACAGATCTCTTTCGTTTTCAGTTGTTCCAAATTTGGAGTCCATATTGGGACAGAATTCGCATAAGAAGCGTGCATTTTTTACTTTTTTTTCAGATTTAACTTTTAAAAACTCGGGAAATTTATGATGGAAGGATTCAGCACAGAACAAAGAGCCAAAGTGGTTCAATTTTATTTTTGTTCAGTTACACAGAGACAAAGATTATTTCTTTCATGTTCGAAATGAGCCCAGTGCTCCAACAAATTACCGATTAGTTCAGCGTTTTCAGCAACAAGGCTGTCTGTGATGGGAACATTCGTTGGATGCAAGCAAGAATTGAGGGAAACCGCAAAACATGCACCACGCGATGTTATGAGCAATTGATGATGTCTAGGCGGTCTTTGTAATGAGCTTTAAGGCAGTTTCACCTTTTTTTTCCACATAAAATTCAATTAGTTTATGAGTTAAAAACAGATGAGCCTCAAAAACGCATTGAGTATGCTCGGCGTTTTCAAGACATGTTCCGAGAAAACAACGAGTTTATTCACAAACTCATAATGAGCGATGAGGGCCATTTTCACTTCAATGGCAACGTGAATATGGGACAATTGAACGTAAAATGCACCCTTTTAGATGCGAAGCGTGCAGTAGAATCAAAACACCATATTTTTTCGAGAACGACGAACAAGTTGCAATGATTGAGCTTTTTTAAGGCCAGAAGTAAAGAAAAATTTAGCATTGTGGTTCCAAAAAGATGGAGTTTAAAATCATATCGCTCGTTCAACTATGGATCTTCTCCTTCGCCACCCTGTAGAATCATGTCCTTTTGGAAGAGTGGTTTTTCACTATGCAACCAATAGTATGCCCTTACAGGTAACCAAGAAAATAACAAGCCATCCACCCAAAGAGTATTTTTAACACCACGAAGTCAGTATTCCAGCACCTGTAACCACTACAGTAAGGAATCCTTATAATTTCTACTTCTATCTTTACTCGTCAATTCCATAATGATAGCGCCATAAATTTTATCCCAACACTAAACGGTGGCTGGACCACATTCAAAAACTTGATAAAAGTGGAAAACGTACTCTAGGATTCGGATTGGGACCACACTTACCACACTGTGCCTGAACATATTATGCTGTTTGTCGAGTTCCTCCAACTGGGGAGGTATGACATCAAATTTAGTAGAAAAGGAAAACCAAACACTAATATTTTTAAACATATCTCGCTGTGTTTGGTAAGGTTTAGTGGCGGATTTAACTACTTCATTTATGTCACGAGATCTTAGAATACGACCCATGTTCGGCCCGCTCAACATCGCCGACACTGATTTTGGTTTCTTTCCTTTCTACTCGTATACGAAAAAAAAAATTCAAGAACATGAACGATAGACCCCTTTCTTCCATTAAAATCATTAATTTGGTTTGAGTTGCTTATAGTTTTAGAGTCATGTTTTATCTCAACAACAACAGCAAATATGCCGAATAAATAAAGTTAAAAAAGAATTGGTCCCGGTTCGGAACCTTTACGAAGCCTTGGCGTCGCTCAGCAAACCATTTTCGATCATTTGAAAGCAATGGGAATGATCCGAAAGGTAGGACATTGGGTGCCGTATGAATTGAAGCCACGAGACGTTGAACACCGATTTAGCATGTCCGAAATGCTGCTTGAACGCCACAAAAAGAAGTCTTTTTTGCATCGAATCGTCACTAGTGATGAAAAATGGGTACATTACGATAATCCAAAACGTCGGACAACGTATGGATACCCCGGACCTGCCTCAACATCGACGGCCGTTCAGAACATTCATAGCCTAATGGTTATACTGTGCATTTGGTGGGACCAGAAGGTCGTTGTGTATTATGAGCTGCTAAAAGCGAATGAAACAATCACAGTCGAGGTCTACCGACGACAATTGATGCGTTTGAGCCGAGCACTGAAAGAAAAACGGCCGGAAGCGGTGGCAGGACACGATAAAGTTATTTTGCAACATGACAATGCTCGCCCACATGTTGCAAATGCCGTCAAAACTAACCTTGAAACGCTCAAATGGGATGTCCTATCCCACCCGCCGTATAGTCCAGACCTTTATAATAGTAGTCCTATTATAAGCGTCCAGTCTCCAACGCCGACCAAATGTCGATTTTTTCAAGAAAATTCAACTTTCTTTTTCGTGAATAGAAAATGGGCAAATTAGAAAAAAAGCAAGATAGAAAAGGTCCGATAATTCTGTCAAAAGAAGGCTAAAGAGAAGCTCATTGATCTGATTGAGTACTTTTTCGTTCCCTACTTGGTTAAAAGCTGAATTTGCGTCTTCTAATTTCAAAAATGCTAAACAATTTTTTTATTTAATAAAAAGGATATCCTTTTAATTACCTTCAATTTTTCCGAAAAACTGAGTTATCCTAATGGAGTGGCTCATGTACAAGGTACATTAAAAGTAAAATAATTCCTTAAATGTGCAGTTCAACAAAGTAAACAGATGCGCTTTAAAATTATCATCAATATCTCATTTCTTAATGCCTTGCATCGTTGTTTTTACACCCTAATATCGTTAAATGCCAAACCGCATTCTATATATTTTATGTACAGTTCATATCCTTTTACGCGGATTTATTTTCAACATTACGTCTAGCCAAAAACACAATATCGAGTCAATAATTGATGGTCAAAGAAAAAAACAAAAAAAAAAAAAACAAGGGAATCGATCTCCATCATCACAGTCTCGTATATCTAATCGAAGTCTCCTAAAACGCTCTGGCGGTCGTAAATAAACTCTCAAACAATTAAGATTGACTGAATATAATATCATCGAGACTGAACTGGATGTGTCTCCGACCGAGTTGAGTCTCGTGACAACCACCCAACTCAAGCTCCATCATTTGTACACTTTGTACACTTTAAAGTGACAAGCAAAGTGGTGAAGGCGGTGGTGGTGCGATGGCGGACGATAGCCGAAGCGAAGAAAACAACGAATATTCTATTCCATTCGGTCTTTCGTCTGCTCATTGACTCCTCGGCATGTTCCACATGGTGGACGTCTTCTCATCCGAAACCGAGACGAACTTTAGGTCAGACACGTTAGGAGAGAGATAATAGTGTTTGCATTATGGGTTTGGTTTTTTTTGGGGGGGCTTCAGTCTAGGTCTCGCTTTGACTTGAGAGTATCAGATGTTAGTTCTTTGTTATTAGGACGAGGTATCGTATCAAGCAGAGAGGAGCTATGTTTGGTTATTTGTGAATATTTTGTTATTTTATCGAATATTCAATTTCCTGTGCCCATTTTGGTTCGTGCGTCGTCTGTCTGGGATGCCAGAGGAGAGGTGCGCTTAACATTAATCGATATTGGAACATGGAATTAGTCTGTGATGTAATCCACCAATCGATTTCTGAATGAATCAAAATAGTTTGTATAGAGTTGACTTATAGGAGGCGTGATTTTAAACTTTACGAACTTTATTGAACTGACCAAATTCAACTATTTTAGTGATAATTTAAGTTAACTCAAAACAAGGATATAATTGGATAATGGTCGACATCACAGAACGTGTGGAAAAATACCAAAAATGCTATGGAAATTCTGTCTTTAGTCATCATCAATCTACCTCTCGCAATGACGGCAAGATTGCAACTTATGTTCACTAAACAGGATCAGCTGAAAATATTTCTTCCGATTTGTGGTTCATGTTGACATTTTTGCTCTTATTATTATTGATATTATGTTTGTTCTCATATCTACTTTTACCAAAGCACTCGTGGCCTACTTTGGCAGAATTTTTTAAAATGTCAATTAAGTTTTTTTTAGATAAATTAAAAATAAATGCTAAAATAAATTTAATTCATTCGTATGAAGTAGGAACTTTAAATAATAAATTATTTAATAAAAAAAGGAACAAAAATATCACTTCTGAAATCAATGCCTTAATTTTCTTTTTTTGTAAACAAAAATTCATAGAAAAATAATTTTTTTGTATAACAACATTTGACGAACATTTAAACGTGGTCTACTATAGTAAGCCAAGCCCACACTCCAGTTTAAACTTGTGGATTTTGAGACAACTGTTTCGAAGGGTATAACCAAGATCTGCAGATCTAAGCGAACAAATGAGGTTGTTCCTATGAGGCTACAAGTATGTTCGAGAGGGATTTCTTTGCCTAATCTTCGAAACGTCGACCAAATTTTTGTATATTACTTGTACCAATATCTTATACAAACAAGATGTGAGCTATTTTTCATCTCTCAACTTGAAAGCGTTCGATTTTTCCCTGAAATTCAAACATTTAAGCGATAGCTATATGAGCTGCTTATAAATCATGTGCTGAAAAAAATCTTATCGAAGTATTTCTTCCATTGATATTTTTAAAACTTGCTTTGTGAATACGGATCGATTCATTGTGAACACAATTCTTTAGTAAACCCAGGATGAAATGTTGAACTGCTAAGTGAACAGAGCAGAGCACCCTTAACGCCAATTCATAATTTGGTTAGAAGTATTTCCCAAAATGTAGCTGAGCATATTTCCTTTAAACTTTTCATTGTTTAATTGTTTAATCACATCGGAACTCTACGAGAAAATTTTTGTCTAAGCTCTCTTCTACAAAGCAGTTAAACCAGAAAATTTGCTGCCATGCCGTCGGAAAATGTGATTTGAACGCTTGGTGACAAATTGCCCAAGTACCTTCACGTTTAAAGAGAACTCATTTGCATCTTGCTGCGCTTGTGATGTGTTTAGATGGTAGAATTTTCCAAATATTGTTCGGCACAAATAACAAAAAAATGTGACAAGTGACAGCTGTCTAAAAATGTTACGGCGACAACGACTGATAACTTCTAACATTTCAGACTGCATTTCTTTGATACTAGCTTTAAAAAATCTTCACGCTTTAGAAACACGGACTAGAATTGCGCTTCGAGATATTCTATTGCCATTGATAAACAAAGTCATTCAGATATGTTCAAGGATAAGCTATTATCAATTTTCGAGTTATTTATGATCATCCTGCATATCCTGAATATTGGATTGATAATGAATGTCATTTTAAAAATTCATTGTCAAAAATTAACAATACGGGACCCGGTAGGCTACCCTCAGGCACATCTAAGATAGTGCATTTTTGTCTTAAAATTTGATGACCTCATTAAGACTTGATAGGCAGGCAAGCTTTTCCATTCTTTTATTAAAAGAAAAACCAACTATTAGCTTGTAGGAGAGGTTATCAAAATACTTACAGAAATCTGTATGTACGAACTCGAATGGTTTGAGCACAAAAACCATCGTGCAACATTTCGACGTCCATTGGTTTAAATCAAAGGTGACTGTTGATAACTTTGCATATTAAAATTACTGTCAAGAAATCCTTACCACCAGCATCAAATTATAGTACGAAGTAGGCGCAAAAAAAGAAGTTGCACAGCCATCAAGCTCTAAGAGTAAACAAGAAGCGTTGAACATCGGATTCTTAGAAGGAAAAGGAAAACACGCCAATATCACGAGCATGCTAAGGATCTTAATCTGGAATAAAAGACGGAAATTTTGTAGAAGACAAATTGGCAATAGTGAGCGTCTGAAATGATTCTACAGATAAATTAAACAACTATCCAGATGTCTGATAGCAGTTCAGCAGCAATAAGAAAACGCTATGTTTTAAAGCAGCTGGGTTGACCATAAACACGTCATTTCTAAACTGAGGTCAAATTAAAGAATGGTATGAAATTTACAAATTTCTATGGTCAGAGACATTGGACACTACTTTTTCCATCCCTCAATTCAAGTGAGTATCCGTCACTCGATTTCCTTATAACCTCCTAGTAAGTTTTCTGTCACAAAATTCCACAAGCGTACAAAATAATAATAATAATAAAAAAAAAACAATAAGTTTACAAGAAAGTTTCGCAGTTCGTAAATAATTCCAAAACAATTTTGCCACTGACCAAACATTTATATTCCAAGCACGACTTTATTCGTCCTGAAACCAAACACACATTACAGAATCAAATCTAATTAATTAAGAATCAATCTCTGCCCTCAACCAAATTGTAATTATTTCTTCATAATCTCATAAACACCACCGCAAAATGCGACGCTTAACGAAAAACAAACGAAAATTAATCGAAATAAAAGCCTAACGACTTTGGATCCACAAGAAATTCTAGTTAAATAAAAACTTTTTCATTCTGTACATGACTAACTGCTCGGGCAATAAATTCGAACCTCACGTAATACATTCCCCACCGGAGAATAAGCCACCGGACACTCGGGAAAAAGCACAACAACCTCACCGCTCGCAAGTGGTTATGTAATTCGCAGCAACATACAACAAAATCCTTACCAACCGACGCACGAACGGACGGACGGACGGAGGGATCCCCTTTTGGCAGTCACTGTTGGGAGGTCATGTGAAAAATTAATTTCATAATGGCTCGGATGGCAAAATAGGGCTTAAGAAACCGAACCTTTTGCACAACACGGAATAGGCCTGTCAATTTCGTTCGAGAATATGAACGCGAGAAACACTTGCCGCCCATCGCCACGCCAGCCGTATTTCTTTCCCATCCGCACCCGCGCACCCAAACCAAATTTGGTTTGCTGATGGCTTGCATGCCCCCAATCGAGCTGTACACAAGGATAACACGGAATTTTTGAAATTGCGTCCTGTTGTTTGTTCGATGGAGTTGGAGCATGAAGGTTGTTAGTTAGACGCACCCGGAGAATGGGGGCTATATGCGCCCCTAGGTCCATAGGTTATGTGTCAGTCTGGTGTTTCCTGCTTTTAATGAAGACTGGAGTGGCGAACTAAATGAGCGCATAACAACGAGTGGCAGAGTAAAAGGAGAACTTTTTCATCTACTGGCAGTTTTGTTCCTCCGATTTAGAAAATTATATTTTCTAGTTCCGCATGCACACTTCAAGTTTATGCATCGACCAGGACTCATACGCCGCGCCGCGTCGGGCGTACTTTCTGACACAAGCAATGTCTGGGAGACCGTATCTCCTCCGGTGAAGTTGATGGTCCTAATATGCTATTTGCAGTGTGGAGATGATGCTTGAGCTTAGTTGGCTGGTTGCTCATTTTGGTGGAGGTACGGTACGACAAGTCTAGAGGCATCAAGAGTTGTAGTAGACTTACGAATGAATGGATACACTTTGGCAGCTTGTTTCCTTCGGCAATTCTGGTGGCAGTTCTGCTTCCTTGAAATAAAAAAGACGGGGGGACTTTGCTTTCTACAAATATAAATATACATAAATTTAAATCAGGGTGAAGGGTCTTTTTAATCCTCTTATACGGAGTATAATTTTTACTTCTTTCATGTTATGATGTTTTTTTTTTACTTTGTTTTTGTTTTTTGTTTAAGTGGCTCACAGACTTGGGATGCCCATTTGTACCCGTATTAGACAAAACGTTTTCTTGCACATTCATTCATTTGGAATATTGAACGGTTATGTTATGTTGGTGGTGTTTTTTTTTTAAGGAACGAGTAGAGCAACCAATTAGCTTGAATGCCCGCGAAAAGTGGAATTAATTGGAAAAAGGGTCCTTTTACCGAGAGCGACGTACGGTTTTTCCAATGGGCACTTTGAAAATGAAAACCAAACAGGGATACACAAGAGCAAAGGTACTTTTATAAGTTGGAAATATTTGCAATTTAAAGGAACTGCTTTCAGGCATTATGGGTAAAAATATTGTACTTTTGTTATGACATTAAGAACGTGTGCAATCATCAAAGGAGAGAGATGGAAGAGGAATTGTGTAAGTTGACTAAGAATTTTTTCAATTTAAAATAAATTTTCACTTCACCATGGCTTGTAACCTTTTTTGTATTTTAAATTATATTTTTAACAATCAATTCTTCTAGAAAAAGTTAGTTTCAAAATGTAGTTCTTAGAATTCACAATGTTTTCCATAAAATAATAAAATTATCAAATGAATAATAAACCTTAGTAGCGTTTTTGAAGTCTTTTTGAAATCTTTAGTGTTTTTTTGTCTTAATTTATCGATTCCTGAGTTTGTCGACGAGTCGTGGTGCTTTTCCTTCTATTTTTCAATGAGCATAGTTCACCTTAAATGTCGATAGGAAAACAAAATCAGTGTTGGATTCCCAACGCTAAATTTATTTTAGATTGTTGTGAAAGCCTCTTATGGGCCCGCCTTTATTTTCAAATTCATATAATTTTCATTTTTTCATTTAGTAGTACAAATTTTGTGGGCATCTGCATCGGGTCAGGAGATAAAGCATTGTGACAGAAATTTAGAGTAATTCAATCCTGTTGACACCTTTTGCATACGGAGCACTAAAATGCAACGGATCACCTTAAATGGGCACAAAGTCGTTTCAAAGATCCCGCGAAATAAAGGTGCGCTCAAAATTAGGAAAATATTTTCGGGGGTCTGTTTAGGGAGTTGAACGACGTCAAGGTTTATTAGCTATGCCTATAGACAGCTTTGTGAAGATCTTTTAAGCAAACATTTTCATCGATCATAGTTCGAAGAAGTGCACAAAATAATAGTCGAAGAATCTCATAAAGCGAAATAATACATAAGAAAGAAAAAGCCGAATTTCGGAGGAAGATGGGAGTCATCGGGTAATGCCAGGTGATCCGACGTATAATCAGTGGAGGGAAAGTAACGTTCATCTATTCACAACCACAAAGGAAAAGGGGATACAAGAAACTGGGATAGCTACTTTTCTATGAAGCTGAAGTCACACGAAACAGCAGAATTCGAAAAATAATACTACTACAAATCTGTTGAGCAGTTTTAATTAATTAATTAATTAATTAATTAATTTTTAATTATTTGCTCGCTCTTCAAGAGGATATTAAGACTCTTATAATGCGTGCTGCACAGAGCGAGCGGAAGAATTAGGAGAAAAATGAAAGATTTTGTAGTGGTTTGAGAAACTCAGTTGTAATTGGTTTCAACTTCCTTCCGTAGGTGGAGCCCAAACGGGACGGAGGATTTTGATATCGATATATTGACTTTAACCTTATTCACAGGATTTTATTCGACATTCGACAACTTTGAAAGTTTGGAAGGTTTAGCTTAAACACTTCGCTGTCAGTGTTATGCCTTCACAGCAGAGCCATCTACACACAATCTACACAAACAGCTATTTTGAAAACACGAATTAGGAACTAAGCCGATACAACAACCACTACAACAACGCCACCCATTAGTCAGACTACTATCACTGGTCGGCCAACTCAGTGATAGTGCCATTAACTTGATCCCAATGGCAAATGGTGACTGGACCAGATTCGAAAAACTAGACCACTACTCTAGGAATCGAACCTGGGACCTATCAATTGAATCAATTGAAAGGCAGGCGCTCACCAACTTTGCCACCCAGCTGTTTAGTACGGGCTCGTCGCCGTTAATTCACCCGTAAATTATATAAAAAGAAAAGTTTCATAATGGAAAAAAAAATTAGCTTTTCTTTTAAGAATTAACAAATAATGCATGTTTATTAAAAAAACATTTCCAAGGCAACCGACAGATCTACAATGGTGCGCAGCAGAGTTTACAGCTCAAGAATTCTTCATAGTGGTAGGGCACTTTTGGAACTCACCTAAGTTCCTTATCAGAGCTAATATACGCCTGAGAAGTGTCTGACACCTAAATCTTTTCATGAAGAAAAAGCTGTCAATTAAAAATGCGACAGAGCAACAGGGATCAAACTTCAATGCAGTGTGCACTTTGCAGACGCAAATGTTTTGAAGGGGAATGTATGTCGCACGTAAAACTACTCCAAACCGAAAGGCTTGTCAATGCCTTTAATAGTAGAGGATCATTTTGGATGAAGGATTTAAAACTATAAAGTTGGGATCATAACCTCGCTTTGGTGGAAGAAATATATAAGGAAAAAGCGTAACAGCTCAAATGGTACATTTCGGAGGATCGCCATTCACTCGCAGAAAATATGACGTGAAAACGACGCTTAACACCATGGACACCAAAAAATATAAAGAAAATTAAATGAATAAAGAAAATATTTTTTTCAAAAATTTCAAAGGCCTATGATCCTAAAAGCATTTTTATTTTAAATTCAAATTTTTCAATATTTTATTTTGAATTCAAATCAATATAAAATTGAGATTTATCAAAAAGTGAGATTGATTTTTTTTTCGAATCCACAGCTTAACTTTCTATCGACTTCCATTCCAATAAGGCACAAGCTACTTAATTTTGACAAAGCCATTTTCAGAAATCCTTCGCAATAGGCATACATATGAGATTAATGAAATACAGTTCCTTATTAAAGGGGTTAGTAATCGTGTAAGAAATGAAGGCAATGAACAAATGTGGACTTATATTCAAAAGAGATTAAGATTTTAGGTTGAACAAATGAAGTAGTCTTCGAAGTAACTCATTCGATGTAAAAAAGAAAAAATTGACCAGCATTTGGAACGGACTTGCAGGGTGATTTGTCCAAGAACAAATTGTTCCATTTAAATAAGAGGACCTCTCGTGGCGAATAGTTTTGCAGCTTAAACAAATATTCAACAACATCTCAAACATCCGCGATGACATAAATACATATCTCTGTTAAGGTTATACAAAAATTGTAAAAAGTAATTTAAGTAAGTTATGTTCACTTGACTATGCAATTTTGAGGAGTGTACTTGTCTCAATATTTAACCAATATAGAAAGTGCAAAAAAAAAACAAATTATTTTGCAAAGAACTATAATTTTATAATATTTTTATATTTGTTATATTTTTAGAGAAACATTTTGAGGGATATTAACAACAAAACTATTAGGAATAGGGAAGCATTAAGAAAAAATTAGTATTACCTTTTCACACAATATTTTTTCGACAAGTAGAACGCTTTCGTGTTAGCGGGCGGTGAACAGACATACTACTGTGTCCAAAAAATAAGGTGACATTGTATTTATTTTGAAAATTCTTTATCTATTCTTCCAAATCAATTTCATCCCCTTCAAAGTAATCCCCTCCCGATGCAATGCACTTATGCCAACGGATTTTCCAATCTTTGAAACATTTTCCGGGATGGCCTTCAGTTCCGTCTTCGTTGCGGCTTGAATCTCCTCTATCGTATCAAAACGGTGTCCCCGGAGCGGTCTTTTGAGCTTGTTGAACAGCCAGAAGTCGCACGGCGCCAGATCAGGTCAATACGGTGGTTGCGGAACGATATGGGCTGAGTTTTTGGCGAAATGATCACGAATTACGAGTGCGGTATGGGATGGTGCATTATCGTGGTGTAAAAACCAAGAATTGTCTTTCCACAATTTCGGCCTTTTTAGGCGGATAGCGTTACGCAAACGACGCATAACGTTCAAATAATATACCTTGTTGACTGTTTGGCCGGTTGGAAGGAATTCATAAAGCACAACACGACCATAATCGAAGAAAGCAGTCAACATGACCTTGATTTTTGAGCGACTTTGGCGCGGTTTTTTTGGCCTCGGCTCTTCTTTGGCACGATATTCGCTCGATTGATCGGTTGTTTCGGGGTCGTAAGCATAGATCCAAGTCTCATCGCCAGTTATAATGCGTTTCATGACATCCTGCTAGTCGGAAAGCATTGTTTCACACACTTCAACGCGACGCCTTTTTTCCAAAAAATTCAATGTTTTCGGTACCAGTCGAGATTTGACGCGCTTGAGGCCCAAAGCATCCTTCAAAATGGTATTGACTGAGCCTTTCGATAAGCCAACTTCATCAGCAAGGTCTCTAATCATTAATCGATGGTTTTTCAACACCAAATCTTTGATTTGTTGGACGTGAGCTTCATCGGTTGAGGTTGATGGTCGCCCAGAACGCTCTTCGTCTTCGACACGTTCACGGCCGGCTTGGAAATCATTATACCACTTGTAAACATTTTTTTTAGACATAGCCTCATCATCAAAGGCTTTCTGCACCATCCTCAACGTATCCGCAGCAGAAAATTGATTCCGCAAACAAAATTTAATGCAAATTCTTTGCTCAATAAATTTCGACGTCGCAAAAAACGAAAAACTCACTTTAAGCAACTCACAAAACGACGCGTATCTCAAACACTATGAATATATTTTGACATGAAATTTCACATAGATGTCACTGACAGTACTACCAACCTAAAAAGAAAGAAAAATTTCCAAATCCTTCGACGCGCGCAGTTTAAATTCATATGTCACCTTATTTTTTGGACACAGTAGTATTTCAGTTTTCTAACTCTTCCCACGGGCGACCGCTAGTTATAGTATAAGTAAGTGTACTTCAACTTTTAAGGAGATGCGCCTTCAACCATAATTACACAAGTTCTACCTCTCACTACAATTTCGTTTCGTTGCAACAAAAAACAGCCAGTAAACGTATACAGCGATGAGCACATTTATTCACATCCCAAATATATAAACTCTAATTTGTTTTCGTTTTACTCAAATTCAAACATCACTGATAGAAGTTTTTCCCTTGATTTAATTTTCCCTGCCTCAAATCACGCCATTGACCTCGAGGCGATGCTTAAATTTACCCTCAAAAAGAAACAATACATTTTCTTTTCAACCTTATATTGGAAGAAAATTTCCTTTCGCACAAACAAACCGAAAATAAAAAACCAAAGAAACTGAAAATGATTGCAAGGCAGGGGCAGGCAGGCAATACACCCCCCATATTCCAATAATTCACAAAACACTAAAATATTTTATAACGTAATTTGGCAACCCTATTAAGCAGCGACATACCGTTGAGCATATATCATAAACAGACGACACATGGCAAGGCACACAAATATAAAACCATTTGTTCCCCCCCTACGAAAAGTGGGTGGCTGAGGAGATCTCCGCCAGGATGTACGATGTACAGGACGAGGTAAACCCAAATACCAGCCACTGAAAGAATAATAAAGAATCCTTCGCTTACAGGCGCAGTTTTTCTCTTATTCCGTTTTGTTTTGTTTTGTTTGTTTTTTGTTCTTCTTTCTAAGGATGAATTTTCACAATTTTATGTGGACGTAACTTTATGAGGTAAATGTCCGTATGGATACCCCGAGCCCAAACACGAGCTCGAGAGCACTCCCGAAGACCCGGTATCGGCGCACATAAAAGTCCCAAGGTAAAACCCCTTTTTTTGAATAAACTGGCAAATGGCTAATGGCGGCCGTTGTTCGGTCCAGAAGTCGGCAGAAAGAATAGAGGGCCCCCAGAGGGCCAAAAGGATACCGACCGATGCCCAAGCCGATGCCGAAACATCATCTCTGTGGTGTTTTTCATTTCTATTTTGTTTTTTTTTTTTATTCGTTCGGTAGGCAGTAGCCATCCTGACCGGATGGTAAACATCCATCCGGCATCGGTAAGGTAATTGTGAAAAGGTACGAATGCGAATAAGTGTATCTCAAGTTCAGTGGGATACTTTAGGAGCAGAGAAACATAAATGGAAAATTTAACATCGTTATTTCGTTCAGACATTACACTCCACATGCTCACACTCGGTGGTTTTGAGGTCCTTTGGACTGAGAAGTGAACATGATGTGACGACTAACTGGGAGAGGAAGGCGCTTTTTCTACTCGTTTTTTTTTCGTCTTCTTTCTTCTTTTGGGGGCAACTTTTGAATAGTTTATTGATGGATGTAAAGAGCTTTTAAATGGGACAAACCATTCACGTCTGTTGTATGCAGCCAGTCAGTTAGGCAGTTCCATTCCCACCCTCGTCGACTGCTGAAGAGATTGACGACTGAAAACTGAAGACTATCAGAGTACCAGCCGCCAGACAGTAGTGTCTGCAAGAATTTGCTGGCAAGCAACGGGCTCGATCTCACAGCGTGCATGTGGAAAAACAGAGTTTCAGGGTTTATGAGCGGAATTCATTGCTGATGAAACGTTTCTTATTCCATCGTTATCCTTGTGGGTTGTTATTATTGTGGATTTAACGAAGAGGCGGAAAAGTGTGAAGAAAATCGATTGGTGCCTTGTGCTTTGCATTTAGAACGTTGAGGTTTGATGAACGAAATGTTTGATAATTTGACGTCCTCAAATGAAAAACAATCGTAGATGATGATGAATTGTTAATGCGACAGGAGTTTTGAATATATTTTGCTGGAAATCGCTGTAAGATTTGGTAGGAATAATCTAGGGGTAGGTCAAACATAGATTCTTGGATTTCAAGTGAAATGTTATTTTTCAAAAAGCTTATAGGCTAAATGCCCATTGGGAAATGTAAACTGTGTAAAGCAACCTCTGCACAAAGCAAGACCGACGAAGCAGTTGAAACGTCAAAAGCAAACGGCTTTAATGCCAAACATTCGATGTTTACCAACAATAATTTGACACTCAGTTTTCTTTTCTTTCACTTAAAAAGGTTATGAACATTTTGTATCCAACATTTAAGGCCTTATCGGATGGATGCAGTGAAAAAGGGAAAAATCGGTTTTTAGAAAACAATTCCTTGTCTAAAATTGTATCGCGCGCCGGCATGGTAATACTATTTTGCAATTTTGAGGTTATAGTATACCGATTTCAGAACGAAAAGTTGGATAACTTGTAAATCTTTGGTTTTCCAACCCTTTCCTAAACAATTGTGTTATTGAATTGAATTGAAGAACTCGGAAAGTATCACAAGAAGACATTAATACCGCGGCCATAAAGATCTCTTGTACCCCCTTCTTTTGTTCGAGGGTTTACGTGCTACCTTGAAAGTTTGGACAACTGCCCCTGCCTTGTTCCTTGTGGAACAACCGGACAAAATTGAAAATTTAATCACCCGTTTATGATTGAACAATTTAAAGCCCACTCAAAGAGGCTCAAAAAATTGTCATGACTGCTTTACCCTGCTGAGGATCTCCAAAACCAAGCTTTTTCAAGACTTGAACACGGGAAACATTTACTGCCTACCACTAAGACATCAAGATTACAAAAACAGGCCAGAGATAGAGAAGTCCGCTTTCCAGCTTTCTGAAATTTGAAATTTTCATAATTCCTGTTTTTTTTTCATTAGCAACTATTTTATGGCAGTCCGATGGAAATTAGACCGCTTTTCTTTTAAATTTACTGAACTTGTAAGTTTCGTTGTGCAAACTGGAGTTTGTCGTCGTTTGAAATCGTGTTTCAGTTCGTCAAGCTCACGACATGCAGCCGACTTGTAATCTTACTCAGCGTCTTCAGTAAATTATTTTTGGTCCGCATTGAACATGCTAAGAAGTTGTTACAAGAGAATATTTTAAAACTGTGTTATGGTACAAACGTCTTACTGGTAAGAACTTAAAAAATTTAAAAAAAAACATAGAGTGGGTCAGGCGACGGGCGCAACAGATCCTCCTAATAGCACACTTTTGTAGAACAACCAACCAGTGGGGCGACTTTGCACTTCAAAGGAGACTTTTGTCAAAGGTTCTTATCACGAAATTCTTGAAGATGAAAAAGATACCGAATTGATAGGTGCAGAAATTGTTACATGGATGAGATGTTAAGATTTTGGTCGATCAAGAAGCCTTTGTATTTAAAATTCCTTATCAACTCGACCAGTTCGTTGCACAGGGTACATCTCGTTGCACAGGGTACACTGTTGGAAATAAAGGTGCAGAACTCTCTGAAAGGCACCTTCAACGTGTCATTTTGCGACGAAGACAATTTGGAGTGTGGAAATGTGTGGAGATCCAGAGGTACCTGCGTTTTCAATTATTTCTTCACATCTAAGTTGTCTATTGTTGGAAAAATCTCTAATAGAACATCTTCTGGGCTTTCATCACATAACTTTTGAGACGATCGTCGTCAAAACGATAGCATTGAACACTACAGTCGGTCGTTTGTCTCGTGTGACCACATCACTATCGTGTCGTGTATCATTTACTCATCCCGATAATTTGACAGCTGCCGAGCACTCCGTGTCTCATGTTTGCAAAAAGAATTCCGATGGTATTCTCTTGTTTTGTTTTTGTGCGCTGCAATCATCTCGAAATTTCCTTAATTTTCCTCTTTGGGCTTTTCACTCAAAGACGATACTGAAATAGCTATTTTGCAAATCAGTCAGTGAAGTTCAGTCATAGTGTTCCACCCAGAAATCCTGTAACACAGCGATCACAGTAGGCAGTAGTCTATTTTGAGGATTGTCTAACTGACGCAAAAAATTTATTAAAAACGTAAGTTGCCTTTTAGTTGGTTGGTTAGTTAGGGTGAACTATGTTAGCTCTTCAGTGTTCCCCTATTTCCTGTTTGGAGAAGATTTTAATTGAAGTTGGGAAGTTGTAGTGGAAAGAAGGTGAGTGATGTCGGAGGGATTACTATGGATTGTCTGGATTTGTATGGTCGTGCAATCTTTTCGTTCGTTTTGCGAACTTCATGATCTCGCCGATCCCAATTTCTTTGAGGTGCGTAAAATCCGGTATCAGTCCTGACCCGTGTATTTTGTATCGAAGTCCCGCTGTTGCCTTTAGACGATATTTTATTCTAGCATCATTGCTACTCAGTTCTTTAGTTCTTGGAATGAAAGAAGGTGATCTATTAATAAACCTTTTAATGATTTTTGGTTGTCTGCAAAGGTTTCCCCGCGAATTAGATACTTTAGTTAAATAGTATCTAACACGAGTCATTCTTATTTTCCTTTGATCCGTCATTTGTCGTCGTCATGAACCTCTGCAGACGTTGCTGACAAGGAAGCGTACTTAAGATTACAAAAGCTCGCAGACATTTTGAAAATCGTTGTCGACTAACTTTTCCTTTGATAAAATGTGTACAGATTGCGACTTGCGACCAACTTAACTATTAATGTTAGTTGCGTATTTTTCCGTTCACAGTTAGTAATGAAACAATCATATTTAAAGTTCACCCATTACAGAGAAAAGAGTGCATGAAGCTGATAATTTCTATGTATGAACAAAGGCATACCGAGAGTGCGTTCGAGATAGGCTTAATATATCGAAGTCGCTATTTAGCTTAAAAAAATCATCTTCTCTTAGGATCCGAAAGATAAGCGAATCCATCTCAGATTGGACCAGATTTTAAGATAAATAATTAAGAGGAATCGTCTGGGATGTTTAAATTTGACCGACGGCGTTGAAGTATAAAAAGATTTTACGAAACAAACTTTACTGTCGGGTTCTAATAGATAAAAGGCACAGTCACGAGAACAAGAACTGTTCTTATGAGTGAATGGACAAAAAGCGAATAAAATACTGTGAACTGAGCGAATGCAAATAAGTCAATGTCGGATTCCCCGTCCCTATTGAAACTAAAATACATCTGATCCTGCCGATTGCTTTGCGGAAAATGCATTATATGGGAGGCGAGAGAGAAGGAAATTCACAAATCGATCTATGCCAAAAAATCTGTTTTGAATAACTTCTCTTTAAAATATTTCATTACCAAGCTTGAAAGCCTCTTTAAAGGCTCTTTTTTACATAATTTTCCACAGACACTCATCATAAACACAGCCAACAAGCACCGCCGAACCTTTTATCATTTCGTTGACTAGCTTCACGTCTCCTTTTAATGCACACAAGGACATAGTTTGCTTTTCACATTCATGCCCAATTTTTCACTCTTTCGTGACGAATGTAAAATAAAAAGTGAATACAAACATTTGTAGTTTGTCGCTTCCCGCTCATGTAAGCACAACTGACAAAAAAAAAGACACATACAAATATGTATCTACGAGCAGCTATGTATGAGCGACCTAAATTGTGTGTAGTTTAAAATATCTAAGCTTTCCCGACAATAAAGCATGGTAAAGGAAGGGCTGTTTTCAGCAGCGTTTATTTAAGGACACATCGTCAAGCAGAGATTTACCGGAACAAAAAATAAAATTAGTTAAAGCAGAAACCAGCCTCACAACTTTGACAAGCAGCAATTTTTCACATTTGAATGTGGCACAGTAAAGCCGTTCATGTTTCCACATATTTTCCTTCTCCAACTTTTGAATGGTGCACTTTTGGTTTTACGATTGCGATTAACTCGTAAACTGATATGCCTTTTTCCGAGACTGAAGTTTGCACAAACTTTCACCTGTCTGAGGAGACTAAGTTTTATCGACCGATTTGGATAGTTTTCAATCGTAAAGATGAAATTTTAAAGTCTCTCTTAAGCGAACTACGAGTATGATAAGTTGTCAGAATTTGTCGGTTAGATAGAATGTGCTTTTGAAAACGTATCCGATGGTTCGAGTATAAAAGTTTTCACCATAAAAATAAATAAAAGAGGAAAATAATTCACATGAACAATAATTTTGATTTGTAGTGATTTGTCGTTTTCCACTGCGTAGATGTCAAATCACGTCACCTAAGCGGACAATTGTCAGGTAAATTGGCATGTTTCCGGTTATTTTGAACACAGAAATATCAGAGACATCTGCCCAACCGGACTGCAGGTTTATCGTAAGCTCTATGAGTCTTAAAAAAACACCGTTTATAAATATATCGTAGGCTGGTAAGTAGCTCAATACCTAGGCCTACAGTTGGGTTAACGTCTATGATTTTTTTTGCGGTGTTCTCGAATCGGTAATCAGCGTTGACTATCAGAATATTCCCTCTCAATTTAGCTCTTATTGAAAATAACGATAATTATCTACAGCGAATTTCGGTACGTTTTCGAATATTGAGTAAATACTGCTCTTAGTTTATGTGGCGAAGCCAGACGTACACATTTTTTTATCCGAAAAAAAATGTGCGCATTAACTCGTCTTTTCAATTAAAAAAAAAAAGTAATTTCCTGGTTCGTAAGAGGAGTATTTCGTCCTTAAAACATACTTTAACGCCACTCATATAAATAACAAAAATCAGAGACGAAATATATCTTTGGTGAGCATAAATGTTCTATATTTTTCGAATGAACTAAAGGATTTTCCAACCATTTTCATTTAACAATTTGAATTAATTTTATTGAACTGACTAAGACCTCGAATGAAATACAAGCCTTTGCTCATTAAACTGACAAAGTTAGCACTCGTGTGTATGCGCAAAACTTTGAATATCTTTCACATCTTTCGGGTTGAATTTGCAGTGAAAATTTGAGACAACCACACTACACATATGCACGCCATTGAGAGGTGTGCAACAATCTTCTTCAGCCTTCATTTTCTTCCTTAATAATCGCTAAACTTGTTAAACTATTATATTCTCTCACCATAAGTACGGATTATATTCCTCATGCACAGACATGACAGAAAAGAAGCCGTCGTTTTGAAATTCTGTGCAATACGTTCCAATGAACGTCATGCGTCTTCCACGCCAGCCACTCCATACATAGTCCTGCAGCGATATCCTTGCTCTGCCACCAACCCCCCACCCACCGGTGTCGATCATAATCCTCAAAAGCATAATTAAGTTTCCGCATGCACAAAAGTTTCTTAATTTCAATTTAAGGAATTTAATAACTTTACGATTTATTGCGAATTCGGCGGAATACCGGTTTTTCGATTCGATGAATTAAAATATATGTACGCGGTACGCCTCCATTCCTGGTACAGGCATCCAAGGACCCTTTTGCGCGGCGATGAGCAACACCTACCTCCTCATCGCATGCATGCACCGAGATTAAGAGCAGCAGCAATTTCAGGGCGGGCCATAAAAGCTGCACACCACATGCAATACTGTATTTAAATATCCACATGGTATGCGGCACCTTATGCGCGGCATATGGATGCGACTACATCACACAGCATCCCCCACACACCCTAGCACAGATTTAATCATGTGAATTCGTACATAAAAGAGGCGTAATTAATACTCTTCATCCTGTGAAAATATATAATTTCTTTTTTCGTGCAGGATGTGATGTCCTTTTCGCCAGTTTTCTCGCCGCTTGATGCTTTTCTTTTCTGTGCCTCTTCTCTACCCCCGCTGGTTTTTTGGTTTTCGTATAAGTTTTTCGGGTGTTTTTAGCTTTTTTCGCAGCAGGGCAGAAGAATTTTGTTTTTTTTTTTTGCGAGGCTGATTGTAGTTTTTCCTTTTGGCCATTCAACTATCCGAGGAGAGAAAGGAACCGAGAGTGATATATTTTTGGGTCGTTTCGGACGGTATACAAGTTTATGGGCCATGACAAAAAATGGTCCCCATATCGTTTCTCAACCTGCAATCTTTTGCTGGTGGAAAAACTGGCAAAAAAAAAAAAAATCGGGCAGAGTACAAGTGCAGTTACATATAGAAAGCGGCTGCAGAAAATTGACGACACCGAAAATCGTTTTGGGCTCGGTGTCGTGTGGGTGGTGAGGTTTCCTCGGCTATGCTTTCTATTCACTTGAATGAGGAAAAACGAAATAAAGAAAGGAAAACAGTTTATCACATTTTTCCAGAAAGGCATAGAGGCGAATCGGTTTTGAAACTTAATGGAAATCACACAGAGGGCAACGGTGTAGTAAATAAACAGTGTGACTTGAAAATAATTGAATTTCTGGAATGATGTTCTATAATCGTTGGCTATAAGAGTATATCGAATAAGTTGTGGATTTTATGGAAGAAACCAATACTAAGGGTTGCCTTATGAAGTTTAATAATGAATTGGAAACATCGTTAGATAAACCAATGAACTGGGTAAATATTCTTTTGAGAACGTTAACGAGAAATTGTAACAGCAAGGGACTGTAAGGAACTTTGCAACCCACGTATGCTGCTTATATTTACCGATAAAAAATTGTACAAAAATAATGTAAAAAATAACAAAGCTTCGGTAAAGCTTCCAAAAAACTACTTCCAGAAGAAAAAGAAGATACTGCAACTGCTATTGCGATTATTAAAGAGGCTTAAGGACAACTTTCTGTTTTTCTGTTTCTGTAACGAAATTTAAGACGCTTACTCGCTAAATAAAAAAATACTGGAATGATCATTTTGTTTAGCTTCAACTAACTACTAACATACCTTTAAGGTGAACCATATAAATTTGAGCCTGTCACGCCAGCACAGTTTATTATTCGAAGTTTTGCGCCAAATCCGACAAACCTAATTATAAATGTCGAGTGTTGGAAGAGAGGTAAGCATTTGTTTAAGAAAGTAAGCGTCAGTGGCTTGTAAGGAGGTTGACGTATTACGTCTTTATGACCGGAGAAGGCTTTGGGGGATACTAAGCCTTAGATATGGAATACAATTAAATAAGCACACTCTTGTGTACATGCAGAATTCCGAGACACAGCTGTAGGAAAAGGTGAGTTTTTCCCTTCAAAAACAGGCATATGCTTTTCGATGAATTTCAATGACATGGAGTAAACTGTCTCTGATATTGAAATTGCAAAATCTGATATCTTTGGGACTTCAAAAAATTCGAGACCCTTATCGAACCAGGACATTGAAAATAACCAAATTCTGATGGACAAGACCAAGAAATAAACGATGGGCGGAATATTTTGAAAAAAAAAGGGAACTTCAAATAGGAACCGCCGAACATTGACAGTTGAAGGCGGCCATATTGCTGTAGCTAGACCTGTCAAAATGGCGTTCATTTATTCAGTCTGTTTTACTAAATGATCATGGACAGCAATATCGTTCTACAACAAGTGTAAATAAAAACATTATTTTATCAGATTGGTAGTTCTGTTCGGGCAACGTTCCACTCACTTTGCCGATTTTACGAGTATTTGCAGTGTGATGGATAAATTTGAGTCCACTGATTCAATTAACAGTCAACCAACAAACGGACGCCAACAGGACACAAGATCTGCGAAAACACCGGTATCCGTGAGAGTGTGCAGAAAAATCCGAGGCAGGCAATTTCGCGTCGATCACAAGAACTCGGCCTTTTGCAGATCAAAATTTGGCAAATTTGCATCCTGATTTAGGCCTGCAGCGTACACAATTCAGTTGACCCCGGAGCTGAAGAGAACCGACCATAGACAATGACGTGTGTTTGCTGAATGGAGTTGGAAACTGACCCTTATTTCATCGAAAAATCATCTTCACCGATGAGGCCCATTCCTGGATAAATAGTTATGTCATCAAACAATATTGTAAAATTTGGGACAATTCTAATCCACATGAGATTCAAGAGCGTTCAATGCATCCCGAAAAAGTCACTGTTTGGTGTGGATTTTGGACTGGCGGCGTCATCGGTCCATATTTATTTGAGAACGACGTTGGCCAGGCCACCACCGTCAACGGCGAGCGCTGAAGATCGATGATTACCAACTTCTTTTGGCCTGGATTATATCATATGGAAACCAAGGACAGGTTGTTTCAACAGGATGGCTCTACGTGCCGCAATATTCACACCACATCGGAAATTCTGCGAGCGCTTTAAACTGGCCTCCGAGATCGTGCTTGTGAAGTTTTCTGAAGTCGCAGGTCTGCGCGAATGAACTTCAAACCAGAGCGGTTTTCAAAGCCAACATAACTCAAACTATCGGTCAAATTCAGCCTGATTTATGCGTCATGGAAAATTGGACATTTCGGATGCCCAGAGAAGCCGCGGCAGACATTTGAACGATGTTATATTCCATCGATAGGCCTTTTAAATGAATAAAAAAATTCGATATCTCACACACAGATTGTGTCAATTTAAATTTAAAGATAAGAAGCGCTTAATGAAAGACTCTTTTTGAGGGCGCTTAAGTGACAAATCGCTGGCGAGATTTAAATTTGGGTGCACACTGTTTACTCTGTCTTATGCCTCTAATAGCTCAGAATTGATTAAATTTTTCTATCATGGCAGAACATGGGCAACGTGGCGTTTCTCCACATCCATTTTTCCATCTTTCCGGAAAGTGTGGATAAGCGACTGATGTATAATGGAGACCTCGAACGCAGCTCAGAGGAAGATCTTCGATTCA
The DNA here is from genome assembly GCA_963555765.1 of Orthonevra nobilis. Taxonomy (NCBI): domain Eukaryota; kingdom Metazoa; phylum Arthropoda; class Insecta; order Diptera; family Syrphidae; genus Orthonevra; species Orthonevra nobilis. The sequence continues at coordinate 16,589,133 of OY743227.1, read as the reverse complement.
GCATGGTGATACAATTCCCTGACCAAGCAGACCTGGTTTGACAGCATCCGCTTTGGTTTTTCAAACATGATGAAGATGCCTTATCGTTGTAATCTTCTTATAAAGGGATGGCCCCTTAAGGGCAAACATCTGGTCGGTTAGTAAAAACAAATATTTCACAAAGGTTAATATGTTATTTTTACAGATTAAAAAAGGATTAAGCATAACGTAAGTTTTTCTAATCTAGTTATTAGATTGATTTAAATTGACAAGCAGCTCCATAGTTTTGAATGTCGAGCTTGAAATCAAATAATTCTTTCTTTCTTTCTAATAAGGCTTTCTTCATGTCAGACAAAGACCATCGCAGTTTTTTTTTTTGCTTGTAATTAGATATTCTTAAGCTGGAATATAAAAATATTTAAAAAATAGAAATGAATGGTTTAAACAAAGTTCATAACAGACAAACTGTCATAAGCCTTTTACCAGATACTTTTTGTACCTTTATTATATTTTTACAATCTGGCTGACGGGCTCTCCGAACATGTCTTTTGCAAACTTTTAACAAAGGAAGGCGAATGGCTTCGCTGTACTTGACGCGCAGTTCCAGACATTCTTTGAGGATCATCGCAAAAAGCTTAACCCTGCAAAAGCGCAACAAAAATTACTTCTCCAGTCGTTCTGTGTTGCACAGGAAAGCACTCACTTTTCCTGTGCTATTAATCATATTTCAAAAACTCCATTCAATGTGTGTTGTGGAAACCTTTCAACTTCTCTTTTCACCAACGAGCATAAACTAGCCACCGCCACCAATGTATGCACAACAAAAAACAAAACGACCTACCACACAGCCAGACGATAGAAAAAACACTAGCAGAGAAATTAATCATTTTAAAATGACAAGTGCACTCTTAACCGCTGTCGATTTCAGGAAACGACGAAACGTCCATATGCTGGTGCTGCTGCATGTGAATGGGGAAAAAATAAATAAAATCCTTGAGGATATCATCAGAACCATCTCGTGAAACAAATAAAGCTTATAAACTTGTGTTGCATGCCTTTAAACATCTCTGGTGCTGCTGCTTCTGCTCCTCATCTCCAGCATCAGCAATTTCTGAGCACACAACTGACATCCGCATCCTTGATCAACATCACTACAGAAACTCATCCCAAGCCGCATTCGGAATTCAAAGTTAAGTGGGTTTCATAATGTCATTACACCACATAACCTAAATACGCTCCTCAGCTAAACTTAATGAATTCGAAATTGAAACGAAATCATCTTCTGAGGTTTTTACCATTTTCTAAAAAAACATACCAGCCCGAGCGAAGAGTGTACGAGTATCTAGATACATTTTTTCTGCAAGTTTCTTTTTGCCGGTTGGCAATTGCAGAAGGCCGCCCGCCCTCTTATGCCACCTCTTTCTGTTCTGTGACGAATGAGGTTTTGGTTTTTGATGGTAGTGGTTGTGTGTGGGTGGGTGGTGTGGTAGCGGCACATTCATTCGAACTGGGGGCAATGGTTATGAAATAGGCTTTGAGACTGAACGTGCCAAGTTTCTGATGTGTTTGTGCTAAGTAAATTGAAAATTTGCTCTTTTGAGGTTTAACTTTTACAGTGTTTATGAATGAAGTTGGTGGTGTGCAAGAAGCGGAAGCAGCAGCAGCAGCAACGAACATTTGCAAATGTATATTTTGCAGTCACAGTCATAGTCCTCATCAACATCAGCAGCAGCAGCAGCAGTTGAATAAGTGGGGAGCAGCGGCGGCAGCAGCTTTACTTATTTGTTGACGCAAAAGTTTAACTCAAACGGAATTTGAGCAACCTTTTGCGATGTTTGACGAGGGAATCTTTTGATAACCTTTGCATAACATGCTGCCGGAGGGTATGTGAGAGGCAAGCTAAATTAGCGCGATGGGAAGCAAATTAATTTCGAGATGTGGTTTCAGGCTTTTTGTTTACTGAGTTCCTTCGGAATGACTTAATTACGATTTGGAAAGGTAACAAAATTGTCAAGAGTCAAGATGTCACCAAATAATCAAAGCATGTCGATTGAGGACCAATATTTTGGGTAATAAAAAAAGGTGTAAGTGTAAGTTTCAATGGATTAAGCTAAGAGCATTTCGAAGTTAGAGTCGAAATAAACACTTTGAAGATAATTTGACAAAAAAAAACAACGTGCGAGTATTCCTCCATATTTTGCTGATCTATCGAAAATCGTCCCTTAGGGTACAGCACCCTGTTCTTTAGGTTTCAGAAATGCTGAAAATGAAATCAGTAGTGACCAGTTAAATCGTCATTAAGATGTTACACTTAGGTTACCCACATGCATATTTAAATCAGATCTAGCCTCGAGCTTTATAACCTATCGGTATAAGGTAATTCCCGCATATTGCAGGGACTGATCTGTCGTGTGGAGGCGATTAATTCCAAAAAAAGAACGAGGACAAGTACAATGTTTAACAGGTTACATATAAGAAGTGACAGAAAACTGCCTTCTAAGAAAAAGTGCTCGAAGAACTGAACTGACTCTTACAAAACTTTGGAGTTTTCACACATTTGGCTGGAGGAGTTGAAGCGTCTACGACTTTTTTTTTATATTTAGCACAGAAGAAAACATTTCAGTCAAGATGTTCTGCATGGATCACGATGGGTTCATTATGGTCCTTAGTAATTTTTTTTTTTTTTTAGAGTAACATTGAAATGTTGCAAACGAGTTAGTGAACTAGTGTCCATCATTATGTGAAACTCCTAAGAGTGTTGAATTAAATAGAACTCAAAATGGCTCATGAACATAATTCGAATTTAAAATCGGAAGAAATCCTATTTAGATTTTAAAGAAGTTGCCTTTACTTTTTAACAAAAAAGCGAAGCAATTCTTCCAACCGAGCTCTTGCAATTATGTAGAATTAGCCTGAGCGATAGGATGTTTGTGATTTCATGCAAAGCCGACACAACCTCACCATTTTTTTGTTAATGTTTTTTTTAGAAAATACTTTTAAAGGTGATTTTTTTTTGAACGCATGGAAGACATGAAATTAGGAAATATGTTAAAAATTACGATTGTTATATAAATATTAATATTGAGAAATATGAGAGAAACAGCAAACTTGCCAAGAAAAAGGTACTGCCGTGCACTAGATCAAATGAAATCAAATTGAGAAAAATTTCATTCACATTATCGGCAATAAAGAATGTAGTCGTCCAAAGACTTAAATACTTCGTCCATCCGGAGGACAATTACAGACAGAATAAACGAAAACAAATCAAACTAATCGTGAAATCTGTTTCCAAATTACAGTGATCAATGGCTTCGATAACATAGTTTCGAAAAAAAAAACGCGAAGCTGCCGCTACCTGAATATTTTAATGTTTTGAAGTCAGCTCCATTCAAAGTTCAGAGTTTTATTCATCGCTTTATATAATAGTCCGCATTGACTTAAATTACTAGAGAATGCTTTTGAATTTTTTACTTTTAAAAGATCCGCCAAATAACTTTATTTTTTTTGAAAATGCTATAAAAAAAAAACCTGCAGAATATTTTCTCAAATTTCTTTTTTTATTTGAAAGCACAATCCTTCCGGTTAATAATGGAAAATAATTTCATTCAAATGGCTACCTCGACGGGCCACGCAGTAGCTAGTACACGATCGGTCCAATTTTTAAGCACATTATCGATTGTGTGCAGCTGTATTTCACCAATAGCTTCACGTATATTGTCCTTTAAAGGGTCAATTGTCTCTGGCTTGTTGGCGTAACACTTATCTTTGAGGAAACCCCATAAATAAAAGTCCAACGGTGTCATATCGCAGCTCCGAGGTGGCCAAACGACATCAGCTCTGCGGCTGATAATGCGAACTTCAAAAACAGGGCGCAAAACATCGAGTGTAGCTTCGGCTGTTTGGCACGCAGCGCCGTCCTGTTGAAACCAAATGTTGCCAATATCCTCCCCTTCAATTTTTGTGAACAAAAATTCGTTCAACATGGCCCGATAACGATCACCATTGACTGTAACGGCCACTCCTTGCTCATTTTCGAAGAAAAATGGCCCAATTATGCCTCTGGACCAAAATCCGCACCAAACAGTGACTCGTTTTGGGTGCATCGGTTTTTCAATGTATGCGTGCGGGTTTTCTGTGCCCCAAATGCGACAATTTTGCTTGTTTACATACCCGCCAAGATCAAAATGAGCTTCATCTGAAAAGATGATTTTTTTGGCAAAATCGGCATCTTCTGTAAGTCGATCGCAGGCCCACTTAGCGAAGCGAAAACGCATTGGATGGTCAGTTCAACTCCTGAACCATTACTGTCTTTATGCAAAATTCGTCTCAATTATGTCTCCGAAATTTTCAATTGTTGAGAACGACGGTGAATTGATGTTGATGGCGCTTCACGCACACTTTCTGCCACAGCAGCAATATTCTCGGGTATACGCACTGTTTTTGGCTTTTCACGCTTTGGTTTATCGATGAGGATGCCAGTTTCTTTCACTTTTTTCACAAGATAATGAACATACGGAGCTGACGGTGCTTCTCTTCTTCCAAAATCCGTACGCAACATTCTGCAACATTACCATGATTTTCAAAGTAATGTCGCAATAATTCCCAGCGTTGCTCAAGCGTATACACAACCATATTCGTTCAGCGGAAGGATAAAACTAATTACCTGTCAAATCAGACATGAGCTAAGTGTTACCATTCACGAAATAAGCACTAATTGAAAAAAAAACGTTAGATGACGGACCCGTTACTCTTAAAAATTGCAAAAAAATGGGATCGGTTTTTTTTAAACTTGAAATAAGTCTGCTTCCTTAATAGAATATTTAAAGTCTTAATGAAGTCTTACTGAAATGAATTGAAAAGTACGTTAGATTCATTATGAATCGTTCGTCTGTCTGAATGGATCACACATTTGATTTTCGGGCCTTTGTCTTTTGTGTGATAGGATGCGGGGACTCATCAGTGCAGTGTTTTCTGCTATTCAGTTTTTGAAAAAGCTGTTATACAAGTAATTTCTTCTGTTTGCAATTCTGCACCTTCACTGGCAAAATCGTTGGAGCTGACAGAAAAGCATCAACCAATTCAACAAACAGACAGGAATGAAATGGATCTTATTAACTACCACTGTTGAATACGAATGTTACTTCTCATCATACCCGTTACTACATTTTTTTAAAAATAAATACTTTCTCAGCTTGTAATTAAAATATTGAACGATTTTCTCAACTATGCACATTTTTTAATTTTTAAAAACAAATATTTGCTTAGTAGTAATTAGAGAAATATCTTTCTGTCATGTCATTACTGTGAGCATGTACCTGAATTCTTAGTTTTAAGAAAAATAATTAAATATATAAATAAATGTGATAAAATCAAGGTTAAATATTCAAAATAAATGTTTATGAAGATGTTCTGTCAGATTCAATTGCTGTGAATTCATAACACTGCGCAGAATGGTGATGATTGAGTCTTCCAAAGCAGGAAAACTGAAACTTGCTGCAATACAGATAAATGGCAAATAAAATACCGCGAACTGCACAAATGGAAAAAAGTTATCATAAAATGTCGCAACTATGGAACAATCAAAAGCAAAACATGAGTACAGCTGAACCTCAAGCCGCTAACAGAATATCTCCTATCCCTAATGCCACGAAAAGAAAAGGGTTTTCAACAGGGACGCTACAAAAGTAGAGCGACAGGGACAGCAAACGACGCCGTATTTCTTGCCGCCCTTTTGACATTTCTCTTCAGTAAGGTTTGCCATATCATGATGGAAAGATATACGAGCCAACAACGAGTCGAAATTATTAAAATTTACTACCGAAATTCGGAGTCAGTGGCCTCAACGTTAAGAGCGCTACGACCAATTTCTGGTATAGCAGATCAATAATTGAGCATCTAGTGGAAAAATTTGAATCCACAGGCACAGTACAAAATGTTCCCGTGCCAGGGAGACAAAGAAGTGCCCGTAGTGTCGAGAATATTGCTGCCGCTGAGGCTTCAGTTGCAGAAAGCCCAAATGTGTCTCTCACACGTCGTTGGGCATCTCTGTGACGTCGTTGTAGCGAATTTTGCAAAAAGATCTTGGCCTACATCCTAACAAGATTAAATGGACGCAAGGACCGCCGCTTGACCACCAGAAGCGTCGTATGTTCGTGAATTGGGCTGAGCAACAACAACTTGAAAATGATTCGGATTTTCATCGAAAAATCATCTTCAGCGATGAGGCTCATTTCTGGCTGAATGGCTCCGTCAATAAACAAAATATGCTGTATTGGTCAGGCAGCAATCCATACGTAGTCCATGAGTCATCATTGCATCCCGAAGAAATTACGGTTTGGTGTGGTTTCTGGGCCGGCGGCGTCATTGGGCCGTACTTCTTCCGTGATGATCAAGACCAGCACGTTACTGTGAATGGGGATCGCTACCGTTCAATGTTTACCGAATATTTTCGGCCCCAATTCGATGATATGGTCTTGGAGGACAGGTCGGCGCCACAAGCCACACAGCGAATGTCACAATCAATGTATTGGAAACCAAGTTTGGAGAACGTGTTATCTAACGAAATGGTCCAGTCGCTTGGCCGCCTCGGTCGTGCGATTTGACGCCGTTAGACTATTTCCTGTAGGGCTACGTCAAGTCAATGGTCTATGTCAACAAGTCAGCGACAATTGATGAAGTTCGTACAAATATCGACCGTGAAATTGCAGCAGTATCGGCCGTTTTTTGCTTGAAAACCGTCGAAAATTGGGTTCAGCGTCCGTGGTGGCCATGCAAAAGAAATCGAGTTCCATACATAATGGCATTGAACGTACTTTCACAGAAATAAAGAATTTCATTCGTAGATAAAATCGTTTCCGTTTTAATTAAAAAAAACTTTTGTGGCGCTCTTATTGAAAAACCCTTTATATTCGTAACACCTTCAAAGCGTGCAAATTGTTTAAACATCATTTAACATTTTAAAGATACAAACATTGTTTTTAATTATTTTAAGTTTAGTTAATTTCCTTTATTATTTATAAAATTTTTTATGACATTTGTCATTTATGTCATTTGTTGAAAATAAATTAAGTTTTTTTATTGATAAATTGTAAAGTCTTTAAGCTAATTTTTGCTAATCAAAAACCAAAGGAAAGAAAAGATTTTAATTTGAAAATATTTAATCCTTTAAAGTATAATGCCTTAATTCCTTCGAGACGGAATGTCTCGAACTTACGATACTAAGAACTTTGTTATTTTTTATTTTGTTTAAATGAATGCATTTATTTTTACGGATGCCACCGACTGGTTTTCCACTGAAGTCAAGGAGACAACACAAACATAAATTTTTTGATGCAATTTTCTTGATTAGTTTTGTCAAAGCTAATTATTTTGTAAGCGTCACTTTTGAAAGCTAAGACATCTTTTTGTACTTTGGATTGCAATTGCAGTTGAGAGATCAAACAAAACAAGCAACTAAGCAATTAGTTGTAATCCAATTAAAAACATGTCACAATATCCAATCAGTTGTAATTTTCAAGCCAACCCTGATGAGCAATTTCCTGCCAAGTAATAAGGATACGGATTCACAGTAATCGGGCGAGCGAGTCCTTCACCTGCTGCAGTCACAGCATCACTCGCTCAACGTTTTCAATAGGTATTTAGCGCTGTAGAAACTACTTAACCTCATAAATTAACCCAAATCTTGGGTAGCATGCTTGAAGTTTCAAAAAAGCAGTAAAATCTTTGCCCACTAGATTTCAGTTGCCATCGTGTTCCCCGCTTCTAAATGGCATGGCATGGCCTTCATAGTTGAGATGAAATATTTCCCTTAAAAATGTTACTGTTTCTCGGGTGAATTGGGCGGTCTTGTTGGTCCCTTTATGGAACATCCCAAAACCGTTCGCCCTCATTCCACTCTCTCTAACACACACACACACATACTACATATTCCCTACGGCCAGGTGGAGCATTTCGGGAGATGAAATTTATTTTCTACACCCTCAGCCCCCTGTGTGTAGTGGGGAGGTTAAGAAAAACTTCCCGAGAAACACAACTTATCGAGAAATCAGAAGATGTAAAATGTTCACGTGTAAGGCGGCATTGGGTAGGAGGATGCTAGATTTTGCTACCGACGGCGTGCCGGTTGTGTCGTCGTTTAAGTTAGCAATGTGTATAAATACAAATACAATGTGTGTATGTATGTTGAAGATGAGGAAAAGTTTAAAAGGCCGAAACTGAACTAACAGCCTACCTATCCCGGTGCTGATAGCAGGTAAGCGGTAGCAGGACGACTTTTGAAGGGACTGGAAGTCCTGAGTAAAAAAAAAAAGAAAGAGAACCCAAACTTTTGCCAGACAACTTTAACATACATTTGCGGAAAGGGTTGCCAAAAAAATGTTCGCAGTCTTTCGGACAGGTTTCCTTTTTACTTTGGTTTTTTTTGCTTCTTCCGTCGTTTGGTCTCTTTCTTCCCCGAACGAGAGAAGATTGTGCGAGATGGTTGGTTAGAGAGGGTGGGGGTCTTCTCTTTATTTGTGTTCCCTCGAGAGGCATAAACGGTAGTAGGACTTTGTGTGTTATATATGACTTAGGAGTCAGGGTACACTTTTTAAGGGCACCCAAAAGCCAATGTTCTCTCAAGTGATGCCTAAATTTAGAGAAGGAGTGAAGGTGTACCTTTCTACCACGATTTTTTTTTTTATTCAGTTTTTATGTATATGTACATAATTCCATTTATATTTGGCCAGAAATTTTATGACTTGAGGGAATGGGACGGACTTTGAGTTTTGGTTATGTCGTAGTTAAAGGCAAAGAGATCAAGGAAATGATTTAAACGGTACAACTGGTCTTGTAGGCTATAAAAGGAAAATTTTACAATGGGTCTTATGTGGTGTGGATGGCTATAAATGGCGGCGAATGGAATTAAATTTGCGAGAAAAAAAAACAGAACATCATAATGCGACTTGAATTGGATTTAAGTTGATTCAAAATGAGAATTGATGGTTGGATATGTTGGAAAAAGTACGTGAATGAATTTCACAGTAAATCTAAAATGTACACGAAGGTAAATGTTAACTGATGAAAAATTCAAATAATTTAAATAAGACTGAGGGAATGGCAAAAGTCAGCTTTTGAAATTCATTCATATCCTACTAGTAGAGCTTAATATGTTAATTTTGTTTTTTTATCTATTTTCGATTATTCTTTTCGCGTTTTAAATTTTTAAAAAACATATCAAATTTGTTTGCGTAAACTAACTTATTTGCTGTTTATTTAAAAAATAAATTAAAAAACAAATTGAAGGCTCTCGCATATCCATTGTTGAACTCTTAAACTGTTCAGGTCGTCACTGAACAGATTGAATTGAATAAGACTTTGACTCAGAACGAGATGTTGATATAACCACGGAGCCCCGTTGTGCAGCCCTTATTAATGCAAATAATATCTGCAAATGATTATACATTGGAACCAATTTCACAGTAAATTTAAGTATTTCATTAATCTGCAGCTGACCATGGCGCAACTTTTGCAAAACTGAAGGGATCTCACTCGAACTCCAGGAATTATGTGCTACTGACAATTTGCAGTATCTCCCTTTAAGCCTAAAAAGTAAGAGGCTCTATGAAAAGATATGTACTATAGCCGTTGTGGCGTTCTTCAAAATTGGTTCATTAGCGTTTCGGTGAGGTTGAAAACAAAAGACTGATTCATCAACGGACATTCGGGGCGCGGGAATTTTTTTGAAGGGTTTGAAAAACATATCCCTCGTATCATTTCTTAAAGCTCACTCGTTACCTTATGGCATGCTTTAATATAGTTTCGCTATCATCTAGAAAGCGACTAGCTTCGATCAAAACAACCTGAGTGAAAATAACTCTGTTTGCCCACCCCAACCCATTAAATGGTGACAAAATAAACATAGTTCAATAAACCTAAATATGATTTATTTATTTAGTGAGCATAAATTCTTATATTGTTAGCCTGTAACCGCACGATTTACCATACAGAGGCAGTATATAAATAATAGGACTACCGTTTGCAAAAGTCGTTTTTTTTTCTAAAAATCAATATTGAGGAAAAATAGATCTAAATTCAATATTCAAAGTATTGCCCATCGCTAGCCACACATTTTTCCCATTTTTCTAGCAATTCGTGGATACCCGTTCTGAAAAATTCGACCGGTTTAGCCGCAGCCCACGAATCGATTCATTTTTTGACATACGGCGGCCATTTGAGCGTTTCAAGGTAAGTTTTGACGATATTTGCAACATGTGGTCGAGCATTGTCCTGTTGCAAAATAACCTTATCGTGTCTTGCGACCGCTTCCGGCCGTTTTTCCTCCAGTGCTCGCCTCAAACGCATCAATTGTCGTTGGTAGACCTCGCCTGTGATTGTTTAATTCGGTTTTAGCAGCTCATAATACATAACACCCTTCCTTCTGGTCCCACCAAAAACACAGCACAACCTTCAGGCCATGAATATTCTGAACGGCCGTCGATGCTGAGGCAGGTCCGGGGTATCCATACGTTGTCCGACGTTTTGGATTATCGTAATGTACCCATTTTTCATCACGAGTGACGATTCGATGCAAAAAGGACTTCTTTTTGTGGCGTTCAAGCAGCATTTCGGACATGCAAAATCGGTGTTCATAGGCTTCAATTCATACGGCACCCAATGTCTCCTACCTTTCGGATCATTCCCATTGCTTTCAAACGATCGGAATCGGTTTGCTCAGCGACGCCAAGTGATTTTGCAAGTTCTTCTTGCGTTTGTGACGGATCTTGATCGAGCAATGCCTCCAATTCATGGTCTTTAAACTTTTTCATCTGGGCGGGGCGTTCTTTGTCTTCGGTTTCGAAATCACCATCTTTGAACCGCTTAAACCACCGCTGACACATTCTTATGTCTATAGAATAGCCCGGGTAAGCTTCGGTAAGCAATTGATGCGCTTCTGTTGCTTTTTTTCTTTAAATGAAAGAAGCATTTTAAAACTTCCCGCAAATGTTGTTTTGATGGCACTTATGTAGACATTTTACGGCTTTACAAAAACTTGTGTATTTTCACTAATGACCAATAACTTAGACTGAAATAATTAGACAATGACCTGAAGTTTCTGATGTGACAGCTGTCATGGTCAAAATTCACCTCAGCTGTCTGCAATAACGACATTTTCAACTGGTAATCCTTTTATAATATTATCTGTTAACTGAAAAAACTAAATTTATTTATTTACTAGTCGTGTCCTGCGACTTCGCCCGAGAAGTTTTTGTAGACGTACAAAAGTTGTAGGACACAAAAAGGTTTACCCACTGGCCATGTGACATCAAAACGAACTGCCTACTTATAATAACTCTGACAGATTGAAATTAATTTTAAATATATTTTTTAACCCTTATTAAGAGATATGTCATCACTTTTTAATAGAAAGTTTTCACTTCTAAAACTTTTCTTTACAAAGCAAGTAAGTTCCTCTTTCGTTTAGGACAGCGTTTGCAAAAAATTTCTTTCTTTTTTTTTCAACAACTTTTCTAAAATAAAAAATTTGTTCGCCACGAAAGACCCTTTCATTAAAATGAGATAATTTATAGCCTATGTTCATTCCGAAGGTCCAATGTAAATATTGGTGGAACCTTAACGTATAGAAATGTATCGTCGCGGATTGTTTCGTAGAACTCTTTTAATTCTAAAACTTATCAAAGTCGCATCTGAAAAGAAACGTCTCCATGAGTTTTCGTATTCTGTAAGAGATCGATTTAAAATTGGCCCTTTTATGCAGAATTAAAATGGAATGGTGCAACGGAAAATTTAACATAATTTTAAGCAATTTATTTTTCGATATTTGTCTTTTTTATATAAAATTTTAGCTAGCTTATGTTAGGTTAGAGAAGTTTTGTCTTCATGCTCATCACTATAACTACCTAAGATCGTTGTCGAACCTGCGAGATATAATTCCAAAGACACATTTACCTATGATTACACCAGTAAGCAAGCGGAAGACAGTTTTATACACATCCATTTGATTCTCAGTTCTGTTTTGAGTTCGCAAGTAGGTTCAATTTTTCCCATTGGAAGAAATTGATGAAGAATATATTTTATAGACAGGCTAGACTTTCTAAAAAATGTTAAGTGAAAAGATTATGTTTCTGAAGACCTTCACTTGAAAACCGATAGATCATCGTCTACACTGTACCATTAAAGAACAAATTTTGTGAGAGCGAGACCTTAGAACAACCTTAGAGGCACGGCAGTTTTCAATACTCTTCAATCCCGAGCACGTTGCTTCGATTTAACTAAACCATGAAAAGACATAAGTCTATTCTCTAGAAATGTTCGGATAGATAGAGTCGAGCTTCTTGAACTTGATACAACAAAGAAAAGAGCTCGCTGGTGTATATTCTCCTTCGTTCGATTTTCTCGCATACGGGACGAAGACTTATCCTCTTGAAAATATTCAATATCTCCTCTGCTTTCTTCATATCTTCCGGCACACGAATTCAACTAGCAGAACAGGCTTAAACAATGGTTTTGAGAATTTCGAGCCCAATTGGATCATCAAACCGTAGTTTCCTTGGATAAGCTTTGCCAAATCTCGACTAAGATATCATTCGAGGGAATTGGTACTAATAGCGTATTCTAAAAAAAGGTATATAACTACCTTAACGTTACAGGGACATATTGCATAGACGGTGGGCGTTTTGTCACCTCACTGTATGAACTAGGTTGATCCATTTTTTTAATTTTTGACATATCTGAGTTTTCGGCTACCTGGATTCGATAAAAATGGAGAAGGACTGGATAACTCATTTTCCTTACTTTCTGCCACCTATCTGGGAAAATATGGGCATATTTAATTTTGCCGATTTCTCGAAAACAAATCGAATTACATATTTTTGTGTATAGGTGACGATATGCTGCTTTGCTTGTAAACATCCTGCGCTTAGTTTTCTAGTCATTAACATCAAGGCCAAGGAAGGACGACAGACAGCAAAGTAAGATCTCTTTTGCTGAAATCCAGATTTCAGAAATCGATTTTAAGATCTCATAAAGACAAATTTGTGGTGAATCTCAGTTTTGAATTCGTTGGTTCTTTCACAAAATGTTTCTGTGTGTAAATATTGGGTCGATTAGCGAACTTCCGAACTTAAGTCAATACATGTACGTGCCGATTAATGTGTTGCAGAATTGTTTCAGACATTCACAACGTTAGTAAGATAAGATGAAGATGAGTCACATATCTATTAATCTATCAAAGCATCAACAAAATATTAGACAAGCTCAGCTGGTTGATCGCCAGAACCGCTGTACTTAGTGTTCTTTATACCTTCTTAAAAACTGGGAGTTTAATGTCTTCTTCACTGACTGGATTTCGAAAATAGGTTTATCAAAATATGAATTCCATATTTGAAAAATATAATTTTCGTGCAGCGAATGTTATTTTTTTTAAACTCAAAAGAATGGCCTCTCGAACCAATTTCCCATTCTTCTTCTGTGTCAAGTTGCTATCAATACGCCGCATTAATGGCCCTTTGACCTTCTCTGATTGTTTTTCATTCTCTGTTATCACCTTTTTCATTATTCAGTTTTTTTTTAATTTAATTCTATCTATCTCTATCCCTGTCGTTGTGTCAAATGTTTATTTTATCACATTTTCTTTCCGAAAATATGTGCCCCAATGAAATATAAAAAAAAAACTTGTAGCAAGCTCCCCCTCAGCACTCCATTATAATCTTCAATCTATTCGAAACTTGTCGATTTTCCACTCTCCGCGTTCAATGGTGAACCTTAAATCATTTATCTTTGAATGTTCTGATTTGATTTCTGATTTATTGTCATAAAATATGTTCACCTTAAAGTTATGACCAAAGATGGGGCAAAGAAAATGTCACACCCTCTTTAGTCGTGTCAACCTCTGCCTATTAAAACGCCAGACATTGTTTTTTTTTCTTAAAAAATATAGATGTCTGTCCTTAAAGGAAATAAGGGTACGTTAACTTTTACGAAGCCCGTTATCGATTTGATGAATACCTTTGAAAGAAGTAATATACACAACTCAACCTCATCCTCTGGCAGCTCGTTTTTCACATTTATTTTGTTGTTTTTTTTTCATGCTCAGGTTCTCCCGTGTCTTTCGAATACGATTTCCCACTTTTCCCCGTTTTCAACTGTATACAATTTTTATTGAAAGATTTTCGCAATAAGGAAACTGTAGCGGCAAAAAAAAAAAATGTCAAGTTGTTTTCGATGAGGTATGAAATATGGAAGGGAACGCGCGCCTTGGCTTCGCGTTACGTTGTAAGGATGGAGTTCATCGAATGCCACTTGAGCAGCGGGTTGTTTATTTGAGGACATTTTTAGCTAAATTTTGCATAACGAAGCGCTTGTTTGGCGGATAAATTGGAGCAAATTGAAGTAGCAAGACTTGAAGTTGCGGGTAGATTTTTGTGGGTGGAAGTCTTAAGCGTGGATAGATATAAGAAGAAAACTGACATTGACTACATTGTCGTCTTTTTCAAACTTGAAGCCGTTTCTTGATTTTTGCTGTCTTGGTTGATGTTTCACAAATTTTTCGCCTCATTTTGTGGCAACAAATTTTTCTAGTTTGATTTTTTTTAAAAAAAACTGCAGCATTATTCCCACATTTCAATTACACAGGTTTGATATTTAAGAATATCCTTCCTATTCCTCTGCCCTGCGTCGACTTAAAGTATGCACATAAAAACAAAACTGGTGTAATCTGCCGTCCGGTGACCAATGTGCCTAAAGTCCACGTTATAAGTCCGTAAAATTACACTCAGTTTATCCATTAAAAACCAGTTGTAAGCGGGGTGGACCGTCCTGTTTGTGTTCTGGTGTCGTTGCTTAAATTCAGAAAAGGAAGATTTGGGCACGCACGCCTAAACTTAGAGTGGCTCCATATCGTTTATCTCCTTACACGTTGTTAACGCGTCCCAATTTTGTATCGACACTACCCTTCGTGTGCAGATAAGATCGGTTATGGCATTCGTGGTCCACACTCATTAGGACCAGTCAGATTATCGAAATACGATTTTACAAGTTCATACAAATTAAAGATGTTGTTGGCAAGATTCACAGGACTTAACTCTCGCAGTATGTGGAATTAAAAGAGTCAAATTTTATTTTGATCGCTTGAAAACTCATCATTGGAGATGGGAATTCGATGTGTTTGCTTTGCGCCTTTTTTTACATCTAACCTTATGGATTGAGTTATTCTATCGGTGCTCCCATTGGATTATTTAAAATGACCAAAAAGGTTTCCCTTCAACTTCCGACATAGATCTCCTCAGTATTCCTCACTGAATTTGGGCCCATTCACTGTAAAGAAATTGCCGTCCCTCTGATTACAGGGGCCCTTAAACTGATCTTCATGTTTTGACCTCTATTTCTTTATCAATGCTTTAACAATTTGACTTTACGGGTACTCAAAAGCCCTTAAGAGCCAGAAATGTATTAAAAAGCATCACGTGTCAAAATGGAGTTCCGTACATAAAGGGTATCAATGGAACCCTATAAAAAAGCTTCCGTAGAGCGTCGTCGCACGTCCGTTTGTCACACGGAACCATCAGAGGTAGACACTTGAATTTTTCACAGGATGGTTCATATCCTATTGGTGTTTGAGGAAAATAATTAAAAGGTTGGGTGGCGCAGTTGGTAGAGCGTCTGCCCTCCAATTGCTTCAATCAAACTAGTTTTTCGAATCTGGTCCAGTAACTTTTTGCCATAGGGTTAAAATTAATGGCACTTTCACTGGACTGGTTGACAAGTGATTGTAGTTTGACTGATAGGTTGTTCCAGTGGTTGTTGTACTTTATTCCTAGTTCGTGTTGTCAAAAGAAGTAGATTATGTCTGCTGTGAAGGCATAACGTTGACAGCTGAGCTTACCTTACAAAAATGTCGAATAAAGTTCGAATTGAAATGAAAGCTAACAAGTCAATATCAAATTTTCCGTCTCATTTTGGTCTTGACTCACACACAATCTATCAGTCATTCATTCTTCCCTTAAATTCTTCCGCTCGTTCTGTGCTACTAGCATAATAAGAGTATTCATATCCTCTTCAAAGCAACAAGATTATATTTCCCCCTAAAAAAAAAAATGTTTTTTTAAATCACATTTTAATTGCAGTAGACAATGTGGTACGGGGCCCTTATGTTTATATGTTCTTTTTTTCGCTTTTTTTTCATGCCCCGTCATTTCTGATGATACAAGTGCATTTTTCCCCCTTTTTCTAGTTAAGCCAAAAAGATACCCACTCAACTCGAATCACTATCTCATCACAAGTCCGTATCTGAAAATTGATATTGAATCACGGCTCCACTTCTGTCAGTCCATTGACAGTCCTTTGTTTTATTACAGTCATGAGTAACCTGCCGCACTTTCGATTCGATCACATTATTCGCCCGCCTCGAACCCGACTAGACCTAATTCAAAAATACGCCAGATGCACAGCTCCTCCAGCCTCAAATGAGTTCGTCGTACACGTGCTTCTAGCTACCCGGATAATTGTTTAACTGATGACAGCGAAGCCTTCATTGCCATGCATCTCATTCAAGATGTAAGAGAACATCACTTCAGGGGCTTTCGTTAGGTAGTTAGATAGACCTATCAAACTTTTACGCTCACACTTACACACACGAATACGCATACATATCTATTAATGAAATTATCGAAACGATGACACCATACCTCACCCAATGGCGTTGATGTCTAATTGGCCACAAATGAGTTTTCGGTGTACGAACCTACTTCTCGTCTCTACATCCTTGCTACAAGTACATGGCTCCATCAAGGATAATCGTATTTCTTCATATCCAACGAAGGGTAAGCTTTGTCGGTGGGTAAGAGGACCTTTCAGCATCCCAATCTCATTTAATATACTCGTGAAGATAAGTGCACATTATGAGGACAATTGGTCAGGATCAATTTGAATATTGGATACAATTTTCCTAATGACTATCATTTGCCATACTCTCGACTGTGTCTGTGTACCTTGGCACATTCGTATATCGATGGACGACTGTTGACCAGAAGCAAACAGTGACACAGAATAACAGGAGCACGATAATGATGATACGTCTTTGGCATATTAATTAATTTAATCGCATATCGAAGATAATTTGATATTCAATTAATCGCTTGTGCAGCCAGGAAGGATAATACTAATTTGCGTTGTGCATCTAATGAACCGCGAAATTATTGGTAGAAAATAGGATTTGTTTAACAGCCCGGCACTAGATTTCCTACACGTCTGGACTGACCATCATGACTACAGGAGATTGATCTCTTTCCTCATCGATAAGGACATCAACAATCGATAAAAGGATACGTATACTTATATGCTGTTTTTTTTTTTACTAAAGATTCATTGATGTATTGATTTATTGAATTCAAAAATAGTTGATGTAAAGTTTGAACGAAAAATAGTGCGAGATGAGTTTTCTTCAACACAAATTCTTTTTTTTTTGTGAAAGACTGATTGCGAAATCAATCTCCATTAAATGTATCTTTTGCAGTTATGTCTTCCTACACAAAGTCGACTTGTTCAGAAACAAAAAAAAACATATACAGAGCAAGAATCGTTTATCTGAATGCATTTAGTGTTTTTGCTTCAATCGTGTCAGACATTTGATATTTGATGGATTGCCTTGCTGAATCATTATCTAACACACAATCAGAGGGTGCTTCACTTGCAGGTCCTTAATATTTGTTTGTTTGTCATTTGAAATAACAACTTAGGGAATATGTGCAAGGGCGAGGTTTTTTTTTAATTTAGTCAAGAGGACGCCATTAGAGGCGAATGTTTGTGAAGTTAAACTATCTGCAGTTACATGAAGGCGGAAAAAGGGAGCGAAAGAAGGACGTATTTTGAATAATGGTAAGATCTAGTGAAACACGAAGTTTTAAGTTTGTCAACCACAAATCATTCAATTAGTTTTGTAAGTATATTTAGGGTCGAGTTCAATTTCAGAAGTTTATTAGATTTCTTATATGATGATTATGAACACACTCTTCAATCATGGTTTGTGCCCAACTCTAAGAATTTTAGACTAGACTATGATACGACTGATTTTGCCGAAACTTCAATCCAAAGAATGAACCCTTAAGTGAGTGCAGCTGCTTTCCATGGACATATACGTTAAACTGATAGCTACCAAGGCAGCGATAAGGTTGACTGAGTGTAACCACTGGAGCAGAACACATAGCCCAGGTCATACGGAAATAATAAAGAATACGAGAATTCCATTCAGACTATATCACAACTATCCTAGACTTCGAATCGGGATACAAAATACTGATCCCAGATAGGGATGACTGGTCGAAAGATATATTCAGAAAATCTGTCAATCTGGAAGAAATCCGGACGGTTACAAAACGAACGAAGGCACCGGACTCGGAGTATCTGCGATCTCTCTGCCACTTTGATTGCCCAACCACTGAAGTGTATTCCAAGCAGAAATTAAAGCTATCCAAGGCCAGCCTCGCTTGCTGTCAATAAATCCGATAGACGGATTATCTATCGTCATATACATAGACAGCCAGCCGGCCACCATTAAATCCAAGATGGTAAAACTTTGCCGCCTATCTCTGAGGGAGATAGCGGTCAGATGTAACCTTACCCTATGCTGGGTCCCTGGGCATAATGGTATTCCAGGCAATGAAAGAGCCGACGAGCTAGCTAGAATAGGGATGAGCTTGTCACTTGCAATAAATCAGGAGACCCCTTACCCCTCAATTCACCCCTCAATAAACACTATGCTAATATAAATACAGATGCCATCAATATCACCAATCGGAGATGGGTGGAACTAGACACCTGTAGGATTTCGAGGCAAATTTGGCCTCTCATTAATCCAAAAAAGACAAGTACAGTCCTTAGCCTTAACAGAAATATAATGAGTAAGGTCGTAGGAATTATGACAGGTCACTGTATCATGGGCTCACACGCTTTAAGAATGAAAGCCTCCCATAACAACTTTTGCAGGAGCTGCAGGGACAAGGTAGAAGTAGAAAGCGTGCTACACTACCTAGGCACCTGTTCCGCTCTCGCAAAAACTAGGAAGCTACTCATTCGGCACCCTAGAAGATATGTCAGATGTAAAGATTCAGAACATAGCTAAATTCAGTAAGAAAACAGATTAGTTATAACTGGTAATAAAGTGGACGATCTCTGCAGAGACCACTTGGATACCATTTGGGTATTTCTGAGGAATCAGTTAGTTCCCTGGTCAATGAGGAATCGGTGTACAAATCACCGGTAAGTGATAACACAATGGATCCAAACAGGATCTAAGTGGCTCACAACTGTTTCAGATGTGACAATCACACCTACCTACCGACCTACCTACCTAAGTGGGAAGGTAGGCAGGGATATGGAGAACAAATGTGCTATGAACTTTGACATAGCTGACTAGTTTTTTTTGACCATTCAAGCTGCGCCAAAAAAGAATGGACCCTAAAAACGAAGGAGACATGTCACGGATAGTGTGAGAAAACTGCACACCCCGGTTCCTTGCATATTATAAGCCAAATACTCCGATCCGGAGAGAAATCTGGATGAGATTTACAACCATGAAAGGTAAAGAATGCTACATGCGTGTTCATATAAAAACGCTTCATCAGAAGAAGCTGACGATGGAGCCTATGGAGCCTTCCCAAACAATCATTCTTAGCGACATCTTTTCTAAAATCAGTGATGAAAATTTGAGCCTCCACAATTAAAAAATAGACAAAGTCTTCCAAACAGCAAAAACAACGACCTGGTTGTCCCTAAGATGGTTCGTGTGCTGATCTCATACTCAATATGGATGTGCGAACGTGCAAAGGTTCTAAAAAAGAAAAATGAGCCACGATATTTCTCAGCAGATCGGAACTACCTACTGCCTGCAAAGAGGATTGTAGCGAAAGACTCGTGTGGTTGCCATGCCTCAAAAGAAATCAATAAAAAGGCGACACTGCGATGAGATACTAAGCGTCTTGGATAAGAATTCCGGGATATGATGAAGAGCGTAGGTAGAAGAGGGCAGCATAAAAAGAGTCGTCGTCCAAGCTCTAGAATAGTGAAGTCACAGGAAAAGATTTTATCAATTTCCTTTTACAAAAAAGTCATTGTGAAAACAATCTTTTCTCAAATAATGTGTCCTGCAGTCTTAGCCCATAACTGATTTTCAAATTGCTTGTATGAATAGCTATCTCTGGCCTTTATCAGGTCGGACGTTTTTGTAGACTTTAAAGTATATTGCTGAGGCGTGTAATTCTGCTCATTTGTAAATTACACTTATTTTCGACGCTTAAATTATGCGAAAAAAAGGTACACCAGCTCCTGAAAACTTGCCAACTGTTCAAATATTTTTAATTAGTCTGTCGCCGCTCCGCCTTGAAGCTCTATGGTACGAAGACGACCTAATATAATGGTACAAAAAATACTTACTAAAAAAAAGTCATATAATAAGGTATATAACAATCTCAAATGTTCATGTTCATCGCCATCAAGGCACCAGTCGCGGTTTGATACCAAACTACTGAACCTAAGAATCTCCGTTGTGCTACGTGCGACGACTTTTTCACAGTTGACTTGCCCGTCCACGTTTTCAGAGCTCGTGGAATCTATCTTGGAAGAGATCTTTTCTATCGAGATAGAAATCAATTCACTCGTGGTACATATCATGAGGGATTTTAGGTGATCGGTCGAATTGTTTTTAGTCGCTCATAATGAAAATTTGTCGAAACTGTTCATCGCTTATACGGAAAGCTACTCCCAATCCACGGGCGTCCATAATCACAAAAAAAATAATATTTAAACAAATTAAGCACGTTGTTGCAGCGTTAACTGCTCCGTTAAAAATTGCTTTCGATCAATGTCTGTCACTACGAAACTCCAGCTGAAAAATGTGACCCTGGAACATAAAAACCACACCAAACTTTATTAACCAGGAAATCCTTTGAAATTCTCTCACTTCAAATTGAAGTTACGCCCGTTAATTATCTCAAGTTACAAATTTATCCACAAAGATCATCGATATCCACACTTAGGCTATGCTTGCACTGAAAAGGAAAGCATAGGTTCCGAATTATCGGCGGTACTTTTAGCCTAACAATGCCGATTTCCTTTATATTTCAAGCAGAAACCACGTACAACACCAATAAATGTTTTTGCCCTTGCCTAAGTCTATCCCAAAGAGAACAAAGGACACTCGAACGAAAAACCGAGTCAGAACATTTTTTTATCGCCCCACCATTCTATATTCATACTGAGACCAACCCATTTGATCCCATCTCGGGTAACCTGCTGTTAAGATCTTTGTAAGCTCTCTCACCATTGTAAATCTGTGACCAAGTGGAAGGTGAACAAGAGAAACTTAAAAAAAACCAACAACATCATCGAATCCTTTCCACAAGTCGTCCTTTTCTTCAACATAGCCTTATCTAGATGTACATATGCCCAGCTTCGATAGGTAGTGACCAAACTGGTCAAGCACCTGGACATTCATACAAAGCACACCAAAGGCCGACTCCTACAACGAAATGAGTTATGCATGAGGAAGGAGCAGTAAGGGATGGTAGTTTGGTCATACGAGTATATGTAGTATGCATCCCCCGTTCAAGGCTTGCATTTTCACCTTTGTCCGTTGAAGGATAATTCCACATTATTGGATAGCTTATGGTCCCCCCATGCAATATAAATTGCTCAAAATAAACTAAGTGCTTACAAATAAGGGTGTGCGGTCAGTCACTGGTGGGGAATGCAGGATGAAAGGACCAGTCCTATACACACTCATTCGTGTAAATAAATTAAGAAACTCTCTCTTTCTGCCGCTCTGTGTTTTAGCAAATATTTTCGGCTCACAAATTTGCACATTGTCATCTTGGAGATGTGAATCATCATCACAGGATATGTCCACCCAACCCCACATTCAGTTTCCAAGGCGGGGGCCAACATTTGTGGTTGGTCTATATTAATTGGACTGGCCATGGTTTAATTATTGTAATCGTATTTGCGTTCACTGAGCAAACACACTATAAAAGAGTATACACCTTTAGAATTCAGCAGGTCCTTGGGCTCACACCTCACAACCGAAGCTTCTTCGCTAGACCGACACGCACACAATGTTCGGTGCGTACAGCGTACACGAGCATGAGTTGTGTGGCCATGTTTTGTATTATGAGGATTATTGATTGAAGGACAGTGTGTTGTTGTCGTCGTGTTGTAGTATGACGGTATACCGCATAGGCAATGAATGAATGTCGGGATATTGACTGTCGTAGTAGAGCGGCTAGCTCCGGGTTTCGGTCTGAGTGACATCATTTATGCATTAGATTAATGACTGAACGATTAGGCAACCCGATAAGTTTACATTTTAATTAAAGTGATGTCGACGTGCGGCGGAGGTTGAGGGTCCAAGGGCTACCAGATAATCTTGGACTATCACTAAACACTGTCACCACCATTTGATCCATGAAGTTTGTGTAAATGTCAATAGCCGGCCATTGACAGATGGGCTCTACGGCGGTAATAAGTCATTATAAACGGGACGCCAGCCAGTACTTATTTGTTTATGTATTTATGTACGTATTCGTATTCGTGTTTGTGTGCGTGTTTGTTGTTTTCGTATGATTGTGAGTTGTGAGCGAATTAATTCTGGTTGTGATGGAGGGGTGAGACGGGACAGCACGAGACATTGAACCTTCTCGAGGGTTGTAAAAGTTTCTCAATCAATGTCAAAGGGATTTGTTTTTGAAAGTCTCAATTAGCAAAAGGTGTTTGTGTGTTTATTTTCGACAAAGGATATGAAATGGCTTAAAGGCTTATTCTAACAAATCATCGGCACTTTGATTTTGTGATACACTGAAATTTTAAAGGTTGTAGAGAGTTGAAAATGTGGGTTTTTTTTTTGGAAAAATGTACTTTTGAGCCCGCCAAGGTGCAGACAAGAAATTAAAGCGTTTTTTTTTTGTAATCCAACAAAAACGGCGTGGTATTAAAATTTAAGAATTAATGTTTATCCTACAAATCGACCGGCATCGACATCGATATCTTCTCAGTAAGGCTCTTAAAAATGGCATTCGTCTTCGGCTTAGAACAATGTTTTTATTCGGTTAAGAAAAGAGTCAAATTTAAGCATTCTCGCAGTCGCAAGTTTTATTTTATTAAGTAATTTTTTTTTGTATCTCTTTCACCAAAATTAACTATAAGTACAGTCTTCTTTCCATCTCCCTGAGATTGGAAGTACTTAACTTGAAATCAAAGACAATGTGAAGTACTTAGGATTGATCATCGACAAGAAACTCAAACACGCTACTAAACCCAAGAGGGCATATTGGACGTGCAAAACAAGTCCACTGGATACACAACTGTGCAATCAAACCAACCCTTCTTTACGGCATTATAGTACGGTGGAACTCAATAGATAAAAAATAATTAAAGACGCACATAACTCCACGCCGACCGCCGCCATCGAAGCATTTCTAAACATAACACCAGTACAACTGGAAGGGAAAAGACAAGCAGGACTCGCGGCTATAAGACTCAAGGCACTGGGTCATTTTGACGACAGGAAAAACACAGGGCATAGGAAAATTGTAAACATTGTAATGGCGATTACACCACTACTAGATCGCCAAAGCGACCTAGATGAAAAAATTTTCAACTTCAAAAACAATTTTAAGACAATATTTCCATTCAGAGCTTCTTGAACGGACGGAAACACGACAACAGACCCCGGTGTTATTATAATTTATACGGACGGTTCTTACATATCGTCTGAATCGAGGGCAGGGATCTACTGTCCGAACCCACAGAAAGAAGTTTCGAAGCATCTTGAACCATTCGTCACGGTGTTTCAAGCAGAACTTTTCGCAATACTAACTGGAGTAGAAAAGCTCACCAAACTCAATATACGGAAGAAGCAAATACTCATCTGCTTCGATAGTACTGCAGCTATCAAGGCTATCACAAACCCTCTATCAGTATCGACACTGGTAAGGAAGTGCAAACACAAACTTAACAAAGTAGCAACAGTGAACGACGTTAGTTTAACTTGGGTACCGGAACACGAAGGTGTAACGGGAAACGAAAAAGCACACGAACTTGCTAGGAAAGGAGCAGGAATCAGCCACCAAAACCCTATAAAGGAAATAGGTGTCCCGCTGAAAACTTTTGAAAGAGTAATAAACGGATGGGCAACCCAGGACCTTTAGCTTAACCTCCACTTATATGACTCGGACTAGCAGAAGCATCAACATGCCAAAGCTGTGATGAGGAAGAGGAAGATCTGGAGCACTTCCTCTGCCACTGCCCAACAACAGCGAGACTGCGACATAAAATACTTTGCGCAACTCAAAGAATTTGGGATCGGTGAGATCATGGATTTTGCAAAACGAATAAAAAAATTTCCCGAGTATTCAAATTAAGACACTCCATAGTTATCCCTCCGACATTACCCCTATCCCACTTTAACCAAAATCTTCTCCAAACAGGAAATAGGGGAACTTATCGGGCCCGACTAGAGGTCTAAGTGAGGAGCTAACAAATTTAACCCTAACGAACCAGCCATACCAGCTGTGCGATGGCTGAAAAAGTGAAGTGACAGAAAAATGATAAGGACGAAAACAGATGAATCTAGAATGAGTAAAAGAGCTTGCTCTTTGGACGGTGTTCTTATAGCCGAGAATTTTATTCCTCCGATAAAGCAAAGATTAAGCAACCTGTTACGCAACACACAAACTATTCGAAGCAGAAGCAGTTGCGTGGAACCACTCAGGAAGTGGATTTAGAACAAAGTCACACTATTTAAACATTTCAAATAATGTTGCACTGGTCGCAAAATCAGGATTTATCGGCATGGAATATTAAACGATCAGAAAGGGAGCAGGAAGATCCAAAATGACTCCGCAATGTGATCATAGTTTTAAAGAAAAGCTTGTTCTATGACAATATTGCAAAATCGAAAATTCTTGAAAACGTTAGCAGAACTGCAGATCTAGAAAAGAATTCATTAAAGCTTGGAGTGAATCAATTTCTGTAAAACAAGTTAATGCTTCAATAGACTCTTTGTCCAGATGCACTGCAGAAGTTATTGCAGCTAAATGAGGAATTTATTAATCAATGTTATCCTAATAAATAGTTTTGCAGTAATTATGAAAACATTCCTCTTTGTTCGTTTCCAAATCTTATCAATAGAAACTGCAATTGGGATTATTTGGCCTATGACTGACACCCTCTCTAAAAAGCTAGAAAATGTACTATTCAATATTTTTTCAAGGATAGTTGCTTTACAAAAAGCAGTGCGCCGTCTCATTTCTTATGGCTTCAAATAATTGTCCCGATTGGCTTGGCAGTGAGCCACCCATGAGGTGACACGAAACTCCTCAACACATTTTTAACAGTTTCGGAAATTCAGTTAAATTCGACTTGCTCCCAAGCCAAAACAGAGATGCTCTAAGTAAACAGATGGTAATTTTGTTTCAGTTTAAGAAGCATCAAACAAGCGCAAGGTTCGCACTGTTTCAGCAGCACAGTATCAATTTTGAAAGTAGCTTTGGAATATTTCCGTACATTAATTAAGCGTTTGTCGATCCATTATGAACTGCGAAATTGTGTCAAATAACAAATAATTCAAAAAGAAGTCAGTTAATTATCCATCCACTGTTTTTATAGTGGTTGGTCGACAGAAACTGGATGCACACAGAACAAAAACGAAAAACTGTATAGGCGGGTACTTATGTATAGCCAATTACTTATGATGCTTGGAAAGGTTTTCGACTGCATTTGACACCAAGAGAAATCAAAACCTTACGTAGATTAGAAGGCAGTAACTTTGAGAAAAGAATTCATCTCTTGTCCAAGTACAGCATTCTGAAAACGGATATTAGTTTATAATGTTGAAGTTCCAAGTTCAAGCTGTCAACGATTTTTGATGATGGTATCATTAGCTCTGTTCTGGTGGCATATTATTGAAAGTGCAGTCCTGATGAATAAAATACTGCTAATTAAGTGAATGCAAATAAGTGGAAGTTCCAATTCTGACTTCAAGCATGAAGCCAGACCAAAGTATATTTGAATTTCAAATCAATAGACAACCAAATGACAGTTTTTAGTGTGTGCAAAATTCATTTTCATAATTCGCAGAGAGAGAGAGAGAGAGAGAGAGAGGAAGAGAGCAAATAACAAACAGGAAAAAAATCAAGTTCTCTTTTGTAAATAGTACAATGATTTCTGGGTATCCCTATCAATTCCTTAAAAGCTTACAGTCTGTAACTATTTTTGTCCTGTTCCTGAATAAGTACGTTTCTGGTCCACTACACTTCCAAACTAACCCCGCCTGATTTTCAATTATTCATTTGCTCGTTGCCACTTTGTCAGTTTGTCTTATTTTGACATTTATTCGAATACTAAACCATCCTTGAAATATTTCGCTAATAGAAGTAATGGCAGTCCACGATCCCTAGCCCCAATTTCTTCACATAAATTAAAATTCGATTTTAGCTCCACTCAATTGATAGCAAGACAACCGTATATCCTCTTTGCTATTTATGGACAACACACATACCCGTGCACATTGAGCCAGCGAAATCAAGCCATCATCAAGCCAGAAAATTTGTGGACCGCCATCTACGTAAACCATCGGCATACAGACTGTAAAAAAGGACATTATTGTAATCGTATTCTACATGACGCCAATAGCCACCCGGATAGAGGGATAGATAGACGGGCTATACACACAGAGTGAAAAGCGGAGCCGTTCTATTATTCGAAATCAATTTACTGTTGAAATAGTGCCAAGAATCTCATTTTTCGGCTTCAGGGGTAATTTCAAACCATATACACCCACCAGCCCCCAAATCCTTTCACAGAGACACGAGATCCTTTTCAGCCTGCATTTACACCACCAAGACCATTGAGATTTGGTGTTTTTTTTTTTTTAGGTGACATAGGTACTTATCACACGACTATCAGCTTCAACTGAGGTTCGAGAATGTGTGCACGACGACGTTCATTCAACGAGCCAGAACGAGTGAGTGAGTAGGTTAGTAAGCGAATTTGTGTCCAGGACCAAAGAGACGATTGCTTGGAACGAAGAAATCGTTTTCCCAGGATTTCATTTCGTTTACATTTCCATACCAAATGTAATGGCCTCAATTGCCTGCCTGCTGCCGGCTCTTCTTGGCTTAAGAGTGTAGAGTATAGAACCGACACACCAAATAGAGATAATTTCCCTTTGCATCGCCATCATCCCCAAAAAAAAGGATATAGAATCCAATTATAGAAAATTATTTAGAGGAATACAGACGTGTGTGTGTGTGTGTCTCGAAATGGTTGAAGATCCTTAACTGAGTGGAAGAGATTGAGGAGGAAATTATCCCAAGGAAGTAAGCACGCAGAGTAATTTTAATGAAAGTGTTATTCGATAAAAATCTCAGCCGAGCAAGGACTAATATCGTCATCACGTCGACCCAGAAAACAGGACAGTGAAATGCCAAGTAAATAGGATGAAATTTTGTGCCTGCCTGCGCTTGCACAGGCCCTTATAGAGGTCGATATGCCAGCACCGGAATAGGTAATTCCGAATTTAATTAATTAAGCTGAGATAGTTATGCGGCGATGCCAGCAATGTGGCCCATGAGAGATTCATTTCCATGTAGTTTTCCTTTTATCTTTTTTGGCATATGACTGGATGAGTGGGAGGAGGAGCCTTGGCTGGATACAGAAAATCCAGGGTATAGAAGTCATTCTTAATGACATTCACCGAGGGTACTATGAAGTGCTCAATTGAAAGAGAGTAACAGAGTAGAAGCAGTAGTAGCATCAGCGGCTACACCATGTTGCACACGATGTTTAATTGTGACAAATTCTTGGAAGGATATCAAAAATTCAAATTCCAAAGTGTGCCAGACGATGACAAGCGGACAAGGGATGCGCTACCGAGAGAAAAGCAAAGAAGAAGAAGAATTCAATTAAATTTTATTCCAATAACAGTGATGATGGCTTCGCTGGTATGTGCCAAATGAATATAGACATGAGGTTGGCATTTGACAGTTGAAATGTCAAGTAGCTTGATTGGAATGTGATATAGCATGTGTAGATGGAACAATGCTTAAGTGAAGTCAACTTCAGTGATGTGGCTCGCCCTTTGCAATAAGCTTGAGTGATTTTTTTTTTTTTTTAACTTTTCGTTGGCAAATCTTTCGAAAGTGAAATCAAGAGAGTTGAGTATGCAAATTGAAATCGAAGGATTTCTGCATAAACTGAAAGTCATTGTGAATTGAATTTGGCTTCTGATTGATTTTTAATCAATTTTTGGAACAGTTGACATTTTGTTCTTTCAGAATATATTGTTTTGTTTGAATTTGGTTTTTATTTCAACTACTTGACAAACAGACGGACAGCGTAATGATCCGATTTTTATTTAATTTTTAAGGTAAGGAACCTTAAAAATACACACAGTTTTGCAGGGACGAACCTAATTTATCATCGTTTATTGTAATTCTTTACCGAAAATTCAATGTAATTTGGGGAGGTTTGTTTTTATCATTGGTGTCCTGAGTGGAGGTCGTCTGCTAGGGACACTCGATTATATTGGAATTGGTCAGATTCTTCATATATTTGAGACAAAAAAAAAATCGTTTTCTTTATTTCCTTTTCGCAACATTGATTAAAAAACCGATTTCGGTTAACGACTTGAAGTATGCTTGTTTCTTGATCAAACAAGCATTCTGATACCAGGATCAACTGCATAGCCAAAACCTGAGTAAGATCGGATCCAGACGAATCGAAATGATTTCGTTAACAGAAAGACGTAACATAACTGCAGTCACGTTTAGAACGAAGATTTCCAAAACTAAGAAATCTAAAAAGCTGAATTGTCAGAGACACAACATTTCCACTACTGGCAGTGAGCAATCAGAGATACCGAGACTTTCATCAAAATATGAGTAAAGCTTTCGGCTTGATCACTAGAACAGGCAAACGAAATATACTGCATACGAAAGATCTGGGTCCTAAGAGTGAGGCGGGATTCGTTTGCTGATTTTAAAGACTTTTGAAGTCTTATCACGTTTTGAAGAGTAAGAATTTAAAATAATAAAACATTTGGGATTTTGTGTAATCCTTTATTACCTTAAACAGGGAACAACCCTTAGTTGTAAACTAAATGGCATTTACTTGAAATTCGATCTATAAATACCGTTTTTGTGAAAAGATTTGCATTAATACTAGACTTATTTCAAATAAATTGTTATTCTTATGTTTATGTCTTATGTTTTCGTCAGAATATTTTATTGAGAACACTTGTCATTCAGATGTGAATTGTTTCAGGATTTCTTTGTAACAACTGTCAGCACTGCCTATCCTTTTGTAGTCATGGAATCAAGGTTAAATAATAACGATTTAAGCAATAATACAGAAAAGATTTAAAATGCAGATGAAGATGATTTTGGTTGGTCTGCGAGTCGGCGAGATTTAATGCGAAAAAAATGATCCCGTCTAAAGGATGATTAAACTTTGAACAGAGGACAAATACACTAGAGGCAAGCCTAAAATTTGATTGCCCGAAAAATTCTTAAGGGACTTCAATTCAAGACATGTTTGTAATGCAAGAGCTCAAAAATCTACTCGCTGTGAACAAAAAAACATGCAGTAAACAAAACAGGACGAACGACCACTTCTGATGCTGGTTATACGGATCGCAACAATAACAAGTCACCTTTTCGCGAGATTTTTTCATTCGGAAAAACAAATCTGCTGGAAAAAATATCGGGACAAAGCCGTTGAGGTGTACGCTTTAGCAATGCGGTTATACTTTCATTATTTTGCTAGAAAATACTCCATCCATATTCTCAACAAGAAAAAATACCTCAACACACGATAAGAAGATTTTTACTGACAAATGAAAGATGGTTACACGGATAGGAGCAGAAATCTCTTATAATATAATGCACGAAAATTAATTACTTGCTTTTTATGTTACACTTCGATTTTATTTGATATTTGTTAGTTGTAATGACTCGTCTCAAAAACTTGCTTGCAAGACTGGGCGACAAATAAGCTTACGGCCTCGTACTTGAATGGAGCAGTGTGGCAAATTGTTGCTGAATCCTTATCGATGCCATGCAAAAGGATTGGGAAAGTCTCCATCATGTTTGTGGAAAGCTCGCAAACAAAACTTGACCATAACAAAAAGTCGCAACACACTTCAACGTGGCTAGTTTTGTTAATTAAAACAAAATATGCTTTTGTGGTAAAAAGGTTCCTCAAATTATATTAACAAAGGACATTGCAGAGTTTGCATGCATGGGTTGCATTTGGGTTGGCGGTATGAAAGGGCCATAGGTGCTCGCTATCGGGGATGCCGGAAATTTTTCTAGTACTCGAATCCTACCAACAGAACTTTTGATCCCAACAATACAACGCCACATCACACAGAGCACAAACCTAGAAGCAAATTTGTCAAATTTTAACGATCGAATAATTTAAATTTTTTTTTTTCTACGATACTGTGGAAAAAGTTCTAAAACATTGCTGTCAAAAAAACTTAAGTCTGCGAAAATGATATAACTTGCTTAAGAGAGATCGCCTTCGCGAAATGGTCAGCAACAGTTACTGTGGTAAGGCAATGGAACAAAAATAAAAACTATAGTAGGTTCCTTGTTTTATTAAAAGCGACATTAAAGAGCTCAAGGCAAGGACGAGAACTTCTGCACTATAAGTTATCAAAAAATTATTGTTTTGTTTCTCGATGAGTCTTCAGCGCCGAAATCCACGAACATCAAGTCAGTTATGTATCTCGTGTGAGAGGTTAAAAATATGCCTAGAGATTTAACAAAAAATTGAAAGTATTTTGAAGCTGAGTTTGGCTCTTTTACAGGCTGTCTTAAGATTTTTCACGAAGTGTGTCTTTCTCCCCATTGCTACCATGAACAGAAATATTAAGTTTCAAACTCTTATATGTTGGGTTTCGATTTTTAGCACATAAGTAGATGGCATCCGGACAGGAATGCAGAATTTCCATATTTTTTTGCGTTCGCTCTGAATTCGCAGTATTTTTCTTTCACATTATTTTTATTCTCTCACAGCAAAACTAATGCCATTGTATTCACAAAAAATATTTTGACTCCAATGCTGCAGCACAGTGTCACCACGTCTGTGAAGATTCGCGATTTAAACGTAAAAATTCCAATAACAAAACGACAGATCCTTAAAGTATCTTGATTTGCAAAGAAGTATAAATCTTATTCATAGAAATTTCCATTACAATTTTACATGGCTTCCATCTATTTCATTTTTATGTCAGCCGATTTCCTCAATCACTCCTGCAGGATATATGAGTCCACATGACAACATCATCAATTATAAAAATTGCAGCTTACATTTTTTTAGTTTTAAATTCATCCTGCATGCCACTACGTTGTTATACGAGTACATCGTAATCGTTTCTGTTCTCGATTAATTGATTCAAAACGGCCGAGGAAGAGATATCTAAAATTGAATTCCATAAATTAATTTCGTGTGTGCTGGACACGCAGATAAATTGCCTTCGACTGCGAGTTTATATTATTAAAGGCGAATCGATATTTTTTTTTATTTCTGTTTAGAAAAAAGGCAAACATCATCGAGAAGGCAGACAATGTAAACCGCACAATCTTGCTGCTCTCTGTAACATTGTACAATCATGGTTGAATCGATTTTGAGCGCTTTTTTGTTTTGTTTCTCTTCTTCACTGGTAATTTCTTGTTCGTATATTCCATTTGCTTGTTATTACAATGTAACTCTCGGGTGGAAGCCGCCCGCAAACAAAAGGGCCAAGAGAAGGGGAAAAAAACGTATCCAACTAGGACGACAGAAAAACGGCTATGTGCCTTATTTTTTTTGCTCCGTGTTGGTCGATTGTGCTTGTGCCTACTTTGTACATGTGGGGGTAGTGTAGTAGCAATAATTGGGAGGAGAAACTGAGGAGGGGACATGTGGACTAAGGCAGGACACGATAGGCAGTCAGTCAGTCAGCTGACTGGTTCGTTGAATGAATGGATGGTTGGTGCTTTGTGTTGCGGCGGGATGTGCTGCTGATGCTTTTTGTAGATCCTTTATAACGAGTTGGCTGCTCATATTGTTTTGCAGTTCAACGTTAATTGAAAGTTTTTGAAATTTTAACGTTTGCACATCTAATTTCAGTCGATGAACATCATCACGACCCATGACTTGAGCATTAACGAAGACAAAAAGAATGTCCGACAAGAATGAAGACATTCAAAAGGTTTAAATTGTGTGTTGGAATCGCCCGCAATAAAGGTCATAGAATAATGGAAATCTGACAGGGAATCAATCTCTTTCTAAGCAAGGATTGTCATTGGAATTTGGACTTCCATAAAGAAACAGCTGTAAGGACGATGAATTCAAATCACATGTACCCAAATATTTGACTTGACAGCTGCTTTGTGTTTGCAGAACAGAAGGTCATTTCTTTTTGAAGTATGCAAATGAATTTTTCATTCGAATTTTAACATGTCTTGAGACTTCAATCTTTTTTAGGGTTCCGTACTCAAATTGTGCCAACGGACCTGTTCTTCTGTTTCCAGAGCTAAAGCTTCTAAATTTTTATAGATAGACATAAGTGTTAAAAAAGAACGCGGTCCCCATACAAAAGAAATGTTTTTTTAAAATCGCAACTCAATTTTAAGTATTTTATGACAAAAAGGAGGCTTAAAAACCAAATATGTACTGTTGCATATTGAACGGTGGTACGGAACCCTTCGTATGCGTTTTTTCATTTATTGAGAGAGCGGTCCAATCAAATGAAAAACTCTCTAAAATGGTTGAAAATAAATAATCAAAAGTGATAACGTTTTTCTACGATATAATCGACACAGTTTTCTTGAACATACTTTCTGAAGAAAATCAACATTCCCGTCATTAAGATGTTGATCACCTACCATCAGCATGAACTTCAGGAGCAGAAGCCCCCTTTTGCAGTGACTCTTATCGTCCCACCATCTGAAATGAAAATCTACAGCATATGTTTACTAACTAGATATTATTCCATTAGATTGTCCTCTGGCATCCTCTTGCTTCGCTTCTATACATCCTTGGAAGAGAACAAAAAAATCAAAAATACTCATACATTCCCATTCGTTTTTAATCCTGGACACATGGAATGATGTGCAAGACATCCAGTAGTAGCAGCTCCCAACAACGCATGGAGTAGGAAGACCGGTGAAGTGAGGTGTAACGACGAGGAGCTGTGATGATGCAAAACAGGAACCATCTACATTCGTTGAAAAGATGAGAAAATCCCCAAACAAGCTCCCACAATATACAGTTGTCAGGATAATAATAGAATAGCAGAGTCTAGTGGAGCATTGGAAAACAAACGAACAAAAAAAATCAACAATTTTTTTTTTCCTCTCTGTAGGCTGAAACTGAAACCTCCTCACACAGCCCATCCAAACCGGCTTGCCTCTATTACAGATACACGGATACAGGAGGCAGCGCCATAGCCACCAACATGGAAGAGTTGTGGGGTTAGTGGAATTTGAAAGGACACCTTATACCATCCCCGTGCAAAGAGACGAACCGAAAAAAACAAATACAAGCGGAATGCGAGGGTACCTATAATGGGCGCGTCTAGGCGTGAGACAGTTTCCAACTTTGGTGTTTGCTCTCTTCTTTAAGCGAAATTATTTGAATGCAAATAGCACATTTGCAAAATTTATAAACACACAGGCATTTCATTCGTTCGTAATCATTGAGTGGGGAAAGGCGAGTAAATGATGGAAAAAAAATAAGCACTGACATGGACTCAACTGATATGACCGTTCGAGATGAGGGTTCGTTGCTTTTGGGGTGGAATTATTGGCTAATTGGGAGGAAAATTTATAAAACATGCTACAAGAGTGTTGGTACCATATTTATTGGAAATTTTAAATAAATTTTGGGATTATTTTACACAATTTTCCTCCTCGGATAGTTTTTTTTTTACTTTTTTAATTGGTACTTAAAAAGTGGAATTAGGGCCATGAAGGTTATTATGAGGCAACATTACAGAAGAAGAAGTTGACAAGTGAATCGGACCAGCATACGAAGGGCTCCGTACCACCGGCCATTGCACTACATATTTTTTTTATAATTTTATATTCCTCATAACCTACTTCTTGGCGTAAAATCGAGTTGTAAAAATTTTTAAAAGAAGAAATGTTGTGGTATTACTACCGTCTTCGGATTTTTCCCTTTACTTCTGCTTGGAGGAAAATTTCATGATTCAAGGTAATTTATATTTGTATTCTCTTGCGAGCATCCAAATATGCGATAAAAACTCCCATGTATTTTACAGGATTTTTTCATAGCTTTAAGGGTTCGCAATTGATATTAATTTCAGTTTGTTACCTCCACGCTTTCCTGAAAAAAAAATGAGGTGAAAAACAGACGGACGTCAGAGTGTTCCTATAATGGAACCTTAAAAAGTGTAATTCATGTAAACATTTAAGATTTATATTCTCGTCCACGAATTATTCAAACCGGGTAATTTAATTTTAATTTTCTCCGGCATTCCTTACTTATTTTTATTTTATTTTCTTACATATTTTTTTTTAATAATGTTTTTCTTTTCATTTTGAAACGATTTTTTTTTTTACATTTTTTTATCCTGCTTTTGCTTCCAAAGCAATGCATATTAAAGCGATAATAATTGGTCTCTCTTTGCTATGGCAGCCTCCATCTGCTATGACCAGCTAGATTCAAATGACTATTTGAAGGAGCTAACTTACGTAAGACGTAGTGAATACCACTATTCCTTCTGGAAAGTGAAAAACAGTACGACAATAACAAATCAATTGCGTAATTTCTTGCAATCAGCAAAAAAAGACCAATGAACTGGCAAAATTTAATTAAATTTCTAATAGGCTACTGAATCAAAATATATTTAATATTCCGAATCCGAAGTAAAAACAGATCAATGATTCAGCATCTTAAGCATTGTTTAGAGAGAAAAAGCTTATTTCAAACCAAACTAATTTGGCTTCCGAGATGACCGGGTAGCCGTATGTATATAAAATATATGGCATCATTTGAATGCCTCAAGAGGAAATGTATTTTTGTTTTGATATTTTTGTCTGATATTACCACAAGCCTTTGCCAACATTTCAATACACTTATTCGCAGATCTGGTTGTGTAATTTCTCTAAGAGGAATCCCACAAGGTAGAATATTTACCAATCATCTTTTTACACCGCCAGTCAAAATAATCGCTCCGTTTCCCGATAATATTATTCTAGTCATCGCTTAATAATCGTTGATTTGTTGATTTCCCAAAGCCAAATGCACGCACGAAAAAGACAAAGGAAATTCCTTCAAACGACGGTACTACCATCCTTTTGCTAAGACGAAGAAACTATTTGAAGCTATTTTTGACAATTTTCGTCAGGGAATGTCTGTAACTCCAAAGGTATGCCTTCCTTGTGATACCAAAGGAAAATCTTTCAAACTTTATAGTTTAACATCACGTGCGATAAAAACAAACAAGTGGATGGCATAAATTATGAACACAGATTTAAGACCCTCAACTGAACAAGTTAAGGGATTCAAATAGGAAAAAAATTGCAAACCTGGCAAATATAATCTGATGCTATTCGGCGACTCTGTTCTAAGAGCTTTTGGGCCTGTCGAATTCCAATCATGTTTTTGTACCAAAACCGCTCATATCACCTAGGGAATAATATTTAGAGTAAAATATGTTTTGGGTATGGTTGCAAATTTTTGACCAAACTTTGCAAAAGTCTGTGCGAACGAATTTGAAATAAAACGGAAAAGAAAAAGGTATAAAATTGACAATAATCCTTCACTCCGATGAAAGCTTAGTAATGAGATGGACATTATGTTACCAAGTCACCATTGGATAGGTAGAGTTAGGGGCTAAGATTTGCCAGCATATTTGGACCAGTTTAGGTTCAATTTGAAACCATTCTGAATCGCAATATAAGTCAATTAACTAGACAGTATCAAATGATTTTTAAACCAGTATGAATGACAGGAAGAGATGCTTTTTAAGAAGTAGGTCAAAATGTGTTTTTTGTGTTTCTGGGAAAAAAATAGGTTATGTGTAAAGAAAATGAAATAAAGTTTCGTCCAGGGAATCAATTCACATTTTAAAAAAATAATAAGACCCAAAATCTCTAGTCACATTCACGTAATACAACACGCTAAAATTTCTCATTAATTCTCAGGCCACAAAATCGCACGATGCAGCTATTTGATTTGATATGCTTGCACTAAAACTTTAAAATGTACGCTGTCGTCACAATCAACTGCTGCCTCATTCAAAATCTGGGTCGCCGGCTATGCTAACACGAAAAACGCCTTACCTTCTTTAACCCGTCATGGCAAAGGATCTTTATTGCACCAACTTCAATTGCCCGTTAAAATGCACCAGCAATCCCACAAGTAATGAACGTATCCGGAACGCACACTTGCAACAATATCCACAATAAAACCCAAACCAAAGCACAGCAGTTCTTTTTTATTCCCTTTCATTAAAACGCGATTCACTTCGTGTATACTTTACTTAACCATAAAATTTTGTTTACCCAAAGCCAATTTATATACATTAATAAAAAGAACCGAGGTCCTTCAGAGAAATCCAACCAACCCACTTGACTTTGCCAACCGCCTACACTTAATGCAAACTTGCAACCACAAAACTGAAAGTAAAATTTACTCGCCGCCAAAATATGAAATTAAACAACAACAAAATAAATTAAAAATAAAGGAAAACACACACACACACTGAAAAAGTACAAGTATTTCCAGGATTCATTACGGTCATACGAATTAAATGGCGAGTCAGAAACTCCTCACTGAGTGCAAACAGACGTAAGTGCAGCTTGCAAATTATTCTCCCCCGAATCAAAAAGTAACAAAAAAAAATATATAAAAATATATATAACGAAAAAATTATTAAAATAAAAAAGCCCTACAAGGGCATATCCTCGTGGGAATGTTAGCAGCATTTGGGTTGCAAAATTTGAGAGCTCAACCGGTCTCCAGTGGGTTGCACTCTCGGAGTTGGCGCTACTGCATCCAATCCACCCTCACCCTCAACCCTACACACATGTGTGTCATTTTGCAAAGCGCTCAGCATAATATTATTTATATAGAACACCGGGCAGAGGGCCTAACTCCTCAACACTTTTTTATACTTGTGGGTGGTTGGTTTTTGTTTTTTTTTTTGGCGGGAAGGGAGAAAATTTTAAACACAAAGGGTGGTAC
Organism: Orthonevra nobilis; assembly: GCA_963555765.1. Taxonomy (NCBI): domain Eukaryota; kingdom Metazoa; phylum Arthropoda; class Insecta; order Diptera; family Syrphidae; genus Orthonevra; species Orthonevra nobilis. Next base: position 16,551,909 of record OY743227.1, on the reverse strand, counting down.
ACTTAAAGCTAGAACGGGTGCGTTTGGCTTTTTATGGCCAACAAGTTTCAAGTGATGAAAATTAATTAATGCTCTGGCCTATGTGCAATTTTGTACAAACTATCATATAGTGCAAACACTCACAGGCACTCTCATATACAGGGTGTTTTGTTTCCATCTGTGTGTACATAGATGCCTTTTGTGATGTGCGCTAGTGTTTGCTGCTGTACACTCCACTTCACATGATTGGAGACAACTTATTCTGACAACTCAAATTTGTATATAAAATAATATAGTAAACGAGAGAAAAGTTTGTCTTTTAAAAACAATATCAGAAGAAAAAAAAATAGGAAGAAGAGCAAAAGTCAAACTAATCAGCACACCACAAGGATCAAGACTTGCCCCTTTACTGTTTTTTTTTCTATTTCAGTTACGAAATTCTTCTCGTATATGAAAAAAAACAACGAAAAACCGTCGCAACGAGAAAAAGAATGGATCGCACCATTCTTTGTGAAATTCGTGTCTCATTTGACCTGAAATTTAATGAAAAACAAATCGGTTTCCAAATAATTTCATTTAAATTAAAATGAGTGCTTATTAAAATATAAGGACTACCCAAAAACCGAAGCGGAGGAGGAAGAGAAAGTCTTGATCTTTTTTACTTGTAAAAGAAAAGCTTGTCTGCTTCCAATCAACAGACTTTTAATAGACGGTACCCAGGTCGAGTGGAAATCGCGAGCGAAGTATCTTGGAGTTCACTTGGACAAACGCTTGACCTATAATCTCCACATACAAGAAGTCGTTAACAAGGTTAACATCACTATTAAGACTCTTTATCCTTTTATTAACAGAAAATCTAACGAGAACAAATGACTGATTTTTAAAGCAATTATGTTTTATGGATCCCCTGTATGGAGCAAATGTGCAGAATAAAACACTAAAAATGATCTTGAACCTTCCCGGACATTTCTCAACAAATGAATTACACTATCGGGCGCAATTGAAACCGTGGAAGCGAGAATTGCAAAACTCGCCGCTAAATACAATATTTCTTGTTTATCAGCTGATAACGACTTGACTTCAAATCTAGCTTTGTAAAACTTTTATCATCTAGTCTATAAATATATTACTAATAAATTTTTTGTTATATTGTCTATTTATTTATTTATATATTTATTTATTTATTCACTTTTTAATTTATTTATTTATTTAAATGTTTATTTATTTATTATTTATTAATTTATTTATTTTCTTATTTATTTATTTATTTATTTATCTATTTATTTATTTACTTTACTTAGTTATTTATAAATTTATATATCTATTGATTTATTTTATTCATTTAATTATTTATTTATTTATTTGTTAATTTATTTATTTATTTATTTATTTATTTATTAATTTTTATATTTGTTTATTGATTTATTTATTTATTTACCTACTTTGTGATTGGAATCAAGTTGTACTTATCTCAGCAACTGATCTGAATCCCCTTCTCTCTTGCCCTGGGCAACTTAAATGTGATGGAGGTTTTTCTAGTGGCTTTTCCTACAAAACTATTATTCGGTGATATATATTTAAGCTTTATACAAATATTTAAGTTGTAAGGTATGTAGACCAAATCCTCAAACATACTATATTTTGGAAGGAAAAATCAAATTGTACTTATTTTGGCCACAATAAAAAATATCTATCTATCTAAGTCTTGATCAGCTTCATTAGAAATCATCCCTTCCTCTGGGATATCAGGAGCAGGTATTTCAAAAACACATTTTTAAAATAATAGAAATGGAAGGATGAGTTGGTTTCTTCTTTATTGCATTAGTAGGAATTTATTTTCCTCTTCATTGTTTTATAGCTATACCAAGGCGATTGATTTCCAGCTGTTTTTCTTTTAATTTTTAACAATTCTGGTATATAAAGAATTTATGGAATAAAAAAATCACGAACCTTGCGAAACAGATGAAATTCCTTGAAATGTCACCTTTAAAGTGAAAATGAGATTTATTTTAAATGACACCTTATCAGAATTCCATTGCGAGATTTTGAACTTGTAAGAACCAAGCCTCGAAATTTGCATAACGAGTTCTCTTTTTTTTTACGCAATGATTTTATTTCTCGCAACAAGAAATATTCTAGGAATAAGGGGCTTATAATAAATGACATTTCTTTTGGCATCTTCATAAAAATTATCTTGAACAAATATAAAGATCTGTTTATTTGCGTAGCGTATCTAAAAAGATGAACAACGATTGACATGCGCAAGTAAGTGAACTTTTCTCTGTGTGTTGAAACTATGTTGAAAATACAAATAGCAAAAATTTAAAATTGATATTTTCAAAATGACTGCAATACAAGAGTATTGAACTATTGGAGTATCAGGATAACACAAGATCACAACAACCTAGGCTGGCAAAAGACGGGTTTAAGATCTTTCAAAAGCTTATTGTCGGCTACCCTTATGCAATCGTTCTTTGTGGTCAAATTTTATCATGTAAAAAAAGTTAGCTCTATAAATAAAAAGTTCTTTGCTTTGGCTTCTTCAAGAACGTGTAACAAAATATTTTGATTAAAGCTGAAATGACAGAAATATATGTGCTCACTATACGAAAACTCAGGATGAAAATCCAAGTAAATCATCATGCTATTTACAAAATTAAAAGGTAATGAATAAAATAACGAAGGAATAGCCTCAGTTTTCATTAATCAGAGGGGCAGCTGGTGTTATCAAAAAATAATCCACTGTTCGTCATGTGACTCGCAAAGGAATGCTATTTGAGAAAAGAAAATCAATTTAGATTGACTGGGTTGTATCAAATGAACGAAATGTTCTGTTCAGCAATATCATATTATTGCGCAATCGACTTGGATATTTCCACACCAAAATGCTTCTGCACATCCGCTTAATAAAGGGTCCGCCATCTAAAGTTTTTTTTTTCAACTAGTGCTTATTTCGTGAATGGTAACACTTAGCTCATGTCTGATTCAACAGATAATTAGTTTTATCCTTCCGCAGAAGGAATATGGTTGTGTATACGCTTGAACAACGCTGGGAAATATTGCGACATTACTTTGAAAATCATGGTAATGTTGCAGAATGTGTGCGAAAATTGCATACGGATTTTGGATGAAGAGAAGCACCGTCAGCTCCGTATGTTCGTTATCTTGTGAAAAAAGTGAAAGAAACTGGCATCCTCATCGATGAACCAAAGCGTGAAAAGCCAAAAACAGTGCGTATGCCCGAGAATATTGCTGATGTGGCAGAAAGTGTTCGTCGTTCTCAACAATTGAGCATTTCGGAGACATAATTGAGACGAATTTAGCATAAAGACCTTGGTATGACGCCATTCAAAGTCTAATTGGTTCAGGAGTTGAAGCCAACTGACCATCCAATGCGTTTTCGCTTCGCTAAGTGGGCGTGCGATCGACTTACAGAAGATGCCGATTTTGCCAAAAAAATCACCTTTTCAGATGAAGCTCATTTTGATCTTGGCGGGTATGTAAACAAGCAAAATTGTCGCATTTGGGGCACAGAAAACCCGCACGCATACATTGAAAAACCGATGCACCCAAAACGAGTCACTGTTTGGTGCGGATTTTGGTCCAGAAGCATAATTGGGCCATTTTTCTTCGAAAATGAGCAAGGAGTGGCCGTTACCGTCAATGGCGACCGTTATCGGGCCATGTTGAACGAATTCTTGATCACAAAAATTGAAGAGGAGGATATTGGCAACATTTGGTTTCAACAGGACGGCGCTACGTGCCACACACCCGAAGCTACACTCGATGTTTTGCGCCCCGTTTTTGAAGATCGCGTTATCAGCCGCAGAGCTGATGTCGTTTGGCCACCTCGGAGCTGCGATTTGACACCGTTGGACTATTATTTTTGGGGTTCCCTCAAAGATAAGTGTTACGCCGACAAGCCAGAGATAATTGACGCTTTAAAGGACAATATTCGTGAAGCTATTGGTGAAATACAGCTGCACACAATCGATAAGGTGCTTAAAAATTGGACCGATCGTGTACTGGCTACTGCATGGCCAGCCGAGGCAGCCATTTGAATGAAATTATTTTCCATTATTAACCGGAAGGATTGTGCTTTCAAATAAAAAAAGAAATTTGAGAAAATATTCAGCAGGTTTTTTTCTATAGCATTTTTAAAAAAAAAGTTATTTGGCGGACCCTTGAAATAATAAATAAAAATAATAAAATAATATTAAAATAAATATATAAATACGATAACCAAAAAGTAGAATTCTTTCATGCACTTTTTATGTTTTTTAGTTCGTTTTATTATTATTATTTTTTAAAAGATTAAAAAGGTCATAAAGAAATACATAAAAAACAGTATTAAGTGAAGGTGAACATGAATGCAAGGGATTCATTTTGAGCGATCAGAAGTATGGAAGAGCTCATTTTGGGTTTGTTTGATAATAACGCAGGTTGTTAGAAAAATTATTCTTATACAGATCCTATCTCATGAAAGTGACCAAGCAAAAGGTATGAATGTGTCTACTCACGATACTCAAATACCCATCTAAGATGCTGCGAAAACTAAAGTGGTTATTGAGAAAATTTGTCAAGAATTTGAGCCACATTTTCCCTCATTCACAAAAATACCCCTCAAGTGTATCAATTCAATCACCCAAAATCAAACAATACCTATGGTTCTAATCTAGTGAAGCGGACTGTATTTCAAAATGAATAGATTCAAGTTGGGTCATCACATTACTCGACACTTGAATTTTGTGAGTGCATATGAGAATGAGCATGTATTAAGGACCTTTTCATTTATTTTCAAAATTGCAATTGAGTTGGTTGATGAATCAGTTTTTTTTTTTTTGTTTTTGTTTTTAAAATAGCTCGTCTGCTTTCTTAATGACATGAAATTCATTTATCAGACTCGGTACACATAGGCAAGCGCATTTTCCGTCCTTTTATTTTTGCAAATATTTACGTTCCATTCGAGCTTATTTTTTCGACGAGTACGACGAGTAGGTATGTAGGCTCATAATGATTTGAAATTGGATTCAGTTCGAGATAACGATGAGCTTGGGTTTATATTTATTTTTTTTTTAGATAACGCTAATGGTTTTGGCGCGCGGCATCAATTGGTTAGAACTTGGTTAGGTTGGTCGTTATATGGTCCGTTGTTGACGATTATGTACACAGTGCTGTTGACATCATTTATGCAATGTTGTTTATTTGCGTTTTGTTTTCAGTTAAATTTATGTATAATTATAGTATAGGGAAATAGAGTACACAGAGCAAAGTTTTCGAATTAATGAACTGAAGAGGCGATTTGTATGGCAAATTACCTGTTTACTGTTTAGAGTGTTTACATAAGGTGTACTAGTTCGAAATGGATGTTTATAATGGACTTTTGTCAAGTCGAGTAATAAATTGATTGCCGCTACAGTAAATGCAACTTCAATCAAATTAATGGCAGACACTTTTGTCGGTAGTAATTTACATCAAAAATAAACAAAAAATATATATCCGCTTACCGAAAAATTGAATAATAATTGCACATGCTTCTGCAATTAATGAATTTGTGAAAAAGAAGAAGAGACACTTAAACAAAACAGAAATACAAAATAAAAAATAAAGCAGAGTTCGATCAGCCTTTGAAAGATATGGAATAAAACGTTGTATGTTTGTGTTCCTGTTCTTATTTCTTTAATGTAGATTTCTCTACATCAAAATTTGCAACAACCAAATATAATCAATCAAAAAGGAGTCGAGAACTGAGTAGTTTCGAACTTGCATACAAAAAATCCTGCCGCGGAATTTTTACCCTTAAAAATCATTGTTTGCGATAATTAAGTGATTTGGCGAGCGAAAATTTTTGTTAAAGATAGTTGAGCATGTTGGTATGTTGCGGTATCCGTTCGAAAAATCAGTATTTTCGAAGAGGCTGTAGAATAATAATTTCTAAACTGCAGAATTGATTGTTCTACCAGTCTTATATCATATCCATACAAAAATTGCGTTTATATTTTGCAAAAAGCCTCAAACGCCACTTGTCTTCTGCATCGAAAAACTATACCAATTGTGCCAACATAGCATTTGGACGTATTACTTTCTCCAAATATTATAATACAAGGTTCCCTTGCCTGTCTGTATGTCTGATCAGGATAGACTCTATCAAACCGATTTTCAAACGGAATTTTTTATAAATTGGCAAAAATATGAGGATGATTGTAACCCAAGGTATAAAAAATTTGTCTTTTAAAATCATTATTTCGCGGGCGCTGCGAAAACTATAAACGACACATCAAAGAAAGGACTACAACTGGTTGTTCATCATCATTATCCACAAAAAAAAGTCTGTGAGACCATATGTGATACTACTACACTTATGTTCTCAATCACCAATTTTTGTTCAAACAATCCACTCAAAATACGAGTAGAATACAAAGAATGTCATCATTCGTGGCATGATATCCAACTTAAGAACAAGATTTATTATTATCAGGCAAATTCCTCTTAAAATTATTTAAAATTGACCTTCTGCTTTTCGAGAAAACAGTTCTGCGCTGAGTCTCATACTTATTCGTACTTAATATTGATATTATGAATGCGGAAGCATGTCTGCGAAGTTTTCACACCTTAGCCGCTGGACAAATTTTGATTAATTTTGGTCACCAATCGATAAATGGCGCCTTGGGGTGGAGTGCTTTGAATCGCGCTATCATGTTTTGTACTTCTGTATTTATTATTATTATAATTATTTTTTCCAAAAAATAAGTACTTATTTGTAGGTAGTCTAAAATTCTAATTTGATCATATCGAAGTTTTGTGTTTTTACATAGACCGGTACTTATAGTAAAATTAAAATTGATTGTCCACATTGTTACATATATGTATGTATGTATACGCCTCTGCCCACGGTTTGAAGAAATTTATGAGGGAAAAAATGTATAGAAATCGATTTTCCTATACACTTTTTGTATTACTTTGAAAACAGACCTCGAAATCCAAGCAATTCTAAAGAGGAGACGTTATTTGTAAGTGGGTACATAACTTACATAAAATGGTATTGGCTCCATAGCAAGATACCCCGATAAAATGAAGCAATCATATTATTTTGCAATTTTAATCGATGTTGCAACAAATCTCGGAAATGACTTTATGCTTCAGCACTCTCATGTACCAATTTATATAAAAGATTTAGTAGCGTTACCCATCAGAATTGTATACCCGAATAATTTTGCAGAGATAATAAAGTATCTTAAAATTGTCTCTTTTCTGTGTTTTGATTTTTTCTCTACTATTAATTGGAATTTTCTTTATTTATTTAGTTTATCGATTTATTTTTGTTATGTTTAGGGATGAAGATGAGATAAAGTATTAAAATATCAAAAACAAAAAATCCACAATCAGAAGCAGTTTTAGGAATATTAATGACGGTTAATATTTTCGAAAATTCGGACATTAAAAAACCGTTTGCTGAAGTCTAGCCAACGTTCGGACAGGAAAACGTTTGTCGGGTCAGCCAGAACATATATAAATCGATGCAATCCCTAAGTCAATCTAAACTAGGCAAGAAGAATTAAATGTTTTGGTTGCGCCTTCATCATTCTCTGTTGATAAGTGCTAGCAATAGCAAGGTCACCCAAAAAGTCATTTAGTGCACTTTTTGCCAGCAGGGCTTCTGAAACACATAAACAACGAGACACTGCTATTCAGAGTCGATATTTGCCGCTGAAATATTTGAAGAGCTACAACAACAAGGGAAGATTTTTCCAGTCTGTTTTTATCCACTTGCCCCCATTTTGTCTATCAAATTTAATTAACGAGTTTGCTCATCTACCATTCAAACAAAAATTATTTATAATTTTCCATTTTTTCGTTTGCTGTTAAATAAATGTTTGAAAAGAAATTCCTTCCCACTTCAGCACACCTTAGAATGGAATCCAAAATTCCTGAATGCACTGTAAAAACCGAACATACATATATCATACTACCTCTCCTTATTCTCATTCTCAGTTCAGTGCCGCCCACACCATAAGGATCACAGCACAGCAGTTTAAACGGTTAACGTTTGCAAACGCGGCGAATTAATGACATTGCATGATAAACATGAGTATGCAACTAATTGCATGAGGACGTTTTTTTTTCACTCCTTCTTTTTTCGTTCTCATAATTTATAGCGAAGTAATACTTAATCTTTCACACAAAGATGCATACATAGATAGGAGAAGAAAACAAGTAAAAAGTTGATGAAAAGGGAGAAGTGAATGTAAAAAAAAAAGAAAAATATAAATCACATAATCCGAACGAACAATGGCTATAAGGATACTATCCAAAAGAAGGACTTTGCATGAATTATACGATAAGATGCCAGAGAGGCAAATTTCATATCCAGCCATCACCACCACACTCGTTGAGTTTGTGTTCCACAAAGACCTTCGCTAGAGAAATGTGCTTATGTGCATATTATGACGACAATTGTGTGTGTACGTACATCCATATCCTTACCGTACGCATACACATGCACACAGCTTTTATAAAATATTCTTAAAATTCAATTAAGGATATTCTATTGTTCATCAATCCCTGGGTTTGGCGTTTCACATAAAAGCTCAGTACCAGCACACTGTCCCATCTTCTGGGTCCTGCTTTGAGTACACTTTTAAATCGTTTCATTCTAGATGTTGTTGTTGCTGTTTTCAAGTAGATTCATCTTTCTTAAAGTCCTACAATAGTAGGAGTAGCGACTACTTTATAATAATAATAATAATCAACAGCAGCTCCTGTAAGCAGGGGAGTATAGCAGGTTAAGGATAGAGGTAAATATTCTTTTGTATATTTTCTAATTAGATATTCTCTTTTTATCCCTTCAGCATGTAGTCGTTATAAATTAACAGTTAGCACATAGACACAGCTAATGGTAGTGCTATCGAAAGGAATAAACGTCGTTGACTTAGGTCTTTGCGAGGACGAATATGGAGGAGTAGTAGAAGTGGTGCAGTTCTCTTGAAAACTTCTTGCAACATTTTATAGCATGGATATTTTAGAGCGCTTAATCTGTGGATGCTGTATTGCTGTATTGCTTAGAATGGATTACCTAGAACTCAGTCTGGTCTATTGTGCCTATATGGGTGAAGACCTTAGAAGTTGCTGCAAGGCAGAGAATGGACAGCCTCTAAATTTGTTCTCGACTCCGCAATTTTCGCAAAAGTATTAAGAATCCTTCAGCATGGTTGCTAGTATAAAGAAATAATGTTAGATACGACTAGTTCAACAAGGGGATAAATGAATTCATTTGACCATTTTCTGCCTATGTTTGTCCACGATGGCACCTTTAAATACTGACTGATCAATAAGTTTAATGGATTTTGAAGATTGTCGTGGCAGGAAATGAATGGTCACTGTCTTTATTGCTGATATAATCTTCTTATAAGTTTCTATTTCAAAAATGCAAGAAAGTGTCAATGGGGGCCAAGTGCGAGTTGGAAATGCACATGAAGGTTTCCATATCACCGTATAGTATTTATAGCCTATTCTAAGCGTTAAATTGAGTTTTGAAAAACACCCTTTTTATATATTATAAAGAATATGCCATAGTTGTACACATTTTGTGAAAATCACAAGGGCCTGGAATACAGGACTGGAAAAGATAGACGGATGGACAGCGGAGCTTTAGTAAGAGGGTTCCAATTGCACCCATTTGGAACAGAACCCTTTAAAGTAAATTGGTCAGGCGGCAACCGATGAAAATTCCATATTTGGCGGAAGGTGTCGGTTGGTGAACGATTACATTTACGTTGAGGTAGTCTAAAGTTGCGTTAAGAAGAAGCAAAATTACATCTTTGACTTCTTTCTTGAACTATAAGATTTTTCCGTTTAAATATACACGAGTTCAAGGAGCTATGAAAACCCTTACATTATAAATACATAACGCGGTCGAAAACAATCAGGAAGAAAATTTCACGTGTGGGAGAGCATTCCACAATGATATTTTGCGGCTACTAGACTGTATGACCAAAATTGGGCTTGAAGAGGTTCACGAGGAGCGTTCACGGAGAGAATGGCTCATTTACTGGCTTCTGAAAAAAAGTATAAAATGGTGATGTAGACGTTGCATTGGTGATGAAGCGACTCGATTGATTTCGTAATGATTTCGTCCCCTATTAGTTTTATCGCTAGGTTTTGGACTCGACCAGGTCCAAGATGGCCTTTGGATGGCCAGACTGGGTATATTTAATGTTGCGCAGCTTCAGGCAACCTAGACGTTTAGTAGCTTTCGTGGATTGTTTTAAATGAACTTTCGAGGATACAAATCCTTTTGGTTTCAACCAGTTAAATTTAATAGTTGAGGGCTTTTATTGAATTTAGAATGTATTTGGCAAATGAAGAGCTAATGGAACACCAGCTTATAAACTTAGAACCGTCTTCTGCTTCTTGATTTGACCGGCCTTTAAGGCTTGTTTCTAATAACAGAAGAGAGCCGGTATAGTTTAGATCAATTAACAGAAAATATAATAAAGAGAAATTAGCATCATTTTCTTTCAAATTCTCAAAAAAGACAGGAAATTGTGCCCAGATGCTGTACTTACAAATAAATTCAGGAAGACAAGAACCAAATAAAAAGGACGTCATTGTAATGGGTTGAGAGTTGAATGCTGTTTTCTATCTTATCACAAGGATATTAGAAAAATCGACAAATAAAAAAGCTTGCGATAAATTCAAACATTCGAAGAAGAATTCACGTCTAGCATACTATCAAGATAAAAGAAAAGAACCAACCAAGAAGTTTGTACTTCAATACTCAAAGAAGAGAATCTCAGAATAATTAAAAAGAAATAATTAAAAACGTTCTAATGCAATCGTGTGTTAAAAACTCAGGCCTCACTACGTACGAATAACAGAGGTGCATAAAAACCAGAATTTGATAGGATATGATTGTTGAAAATGGAGTCATTATCTCAATTGGGGCTATTAAGTGTGTATCCAATTCCAAACATGAAAGGACAATTTGACGAGTGTAAAACTCTATTTTATTTATCTTAAATTTATATTTTTCAGTTGATTCCTCCACAAGCCTTTTAAGCGGCAAAAAAATCTAAAAAAAGGGTTCTGAATACTTTGTATGAAAATAAAACTCAGAAGGAATTCGAAACCGTTCACATTTCTTTCTTTGGTGATTCAGAAGAGGTCTTAGTCCATCCTTAAATATATGAGTCGGAAATTAAAGTATTCCCCACGGCTACTCCAATAAAATTTGCCAAACTAAATCTACAACCAGACAAGCACACAAACACACATGCATACTCGAGGAGATGGAAAATTTATTCAATTTGATACTCAAGTGAATCCAATTGGATCAAGAGAGAAATCAATAAAAAAAGAAAAAAAAAAAACCAAACCAACACAGGATGCAGCCTTCATACGTACATTCCAAAACATTTGACATCCTCTCCACGATGGGATAACATTTTGAATTCGCAAGACGCAATCAGAGATCTAGTACATTTCGTGTTTACTTTGCACAGGCAACACGTTTTCAGCATTTTGATGCTACGCAAACACATTATTAGATTTGGCGGCAAAGGTAAATTTGTCAAAACTGTCACTCGCTTGCATATAATTTACGGATCAGCTCCCCAACTAGTCTTTCCGTAAGGAGAATGCCACCTCACCAAATCGAATCATCTTTGATCTACTAAATGAAGATAGAAGCGTACAGATACGATATATTCTCGCACATAGAATATTATTATTAATGGCCATTTGCTGGGGGCGTATACGTAATATTTCTGAAGCAAGTCTCATTCCATCGATTGTTTATGCTGCAATAAATATCCAGATTATTTATGTCCTTAAATTTGATATATTCGCAGCAAATAGATCATCGATTTGAATAGCAAATGGGGCTTTAAAAAAAATAAGAGAAGTTTAAATTGCAATCATATCAGGCGGTGATGACAATGAATCGGTAATGAGTTTGATTGTTCCAAAGAGAACAAAGTTGAATTTAATGGATTTAACTGGAATTTAATTGAAAATTTATTTACATGCGGATGCAAAAACGATTCATTGATATATCAAGTTATACGCTAATTGGCAATTGAGCGCATCGGAATGCGTCGATACGAACGTAATGGCTTAGGTTTTAGGATAATTTATTCTAATTTATCCACAATTAAATGAAAGTATAATTGATTCATAAGACTTCATTGGTAGGCACTGATCATCATCATTATTGGCAAATGAATGATTTTAGGAAATAAATAAATGCGTGTAAATATGAATACTAAAAACTACCCTATAGCCAATGAAAGTTCAGAATTATTTAGTTTTCATTTCACTCAAAAGGACATTAGAGTTGACTATCCTATATTTTTTTTTATATAAGGGGTTCTTCTTGCATACGTTAGTGACAAATTAAATAGTACCGAATAATTTGATAGCAATTAGTTAAAGCTTTTGTCTTTTAATAGAATCAAAAATGCAAAAAAAAAAAAGTACTTTACTCTAGAAAATTTTAAAATGCATGTTCGGTACCTACTATTTTTGGCTTGGTGGAAAATAATATTTGATATTTCAGTCAGTAACAAATTTGTTAACAAAGTTAGCGAAGCTTTGTCCATCCAGCCATTTCTCCAAATTTGAAAATAAAAAATGAATTATCTGTTGTTTTCTTTTTGAACCATGAGTTATTTTGAATCAATCAGATTTTATGGGCTAACAGAAACTAACTATTGTAAATATTTGCATGGAAGCGTTGGTACTTCGACGTTACTTTCGCAGTGGATACTGTTCTCCCGAATTATGCGAATTTTGCAACTGCAAAATGTGAACGCACGGCTGGAGAAAAAGCACGGAAGACTAATTTGCTAATTAATGAGCGAACAATTTTCGTGTTGGTAAGATGCGCTTTAAGAAGATTATTGCAGCTGTTGCCAAAATTGCTTGCACGCGGGCTATGACAACCTGCTTCGTCTTCGTTTTTTTTTCGATTTTTAGAGCATGCAGATGAAGCGCCTGCCTTTCAGTTGGATTTCATTGATATACCACATGTCTGAATAATAGAGTAAGAAAGTAGGAAATTTTATCTAGTTTTGGGCTATTTTGCCTATCAAATTAATGACACTATCACTACAGTCCTCGAATGGCGATGTAGTATTTGACCTTGCTGTATTGTTTACTGCTTTGCGTGTCATGCTGGGGTTCCAAGTTCCTGTCGTCAAAATCAGGTAGTGTGAATACCATGGAAAAATGGAAACTAAAACACATTTAAGTTTCAAACCACTAAAAAATCTTTCTAATCTTCTGCAAATCCTTCCATAATTTTTCTCTAGCTGATTGTAAAATAGGGGCCCTAACTAAAGAATGTGTATTGAAAATTTTAATTGGCATTATTGCCAAACCACCAGAGACAATCATTCAAACAAAATAATAGTTTTTATAAAACAATAGTCGTTCAAAAAAAAAAAAAAAAAATAATAATATTTTAATCGCCCGCTTTAAAAAAAAAAAATCAAAAAATGTGGAAATCATTTCCAACTTAAACTCATTGATTTTTGTGGCAGCGGATGTGTGAGTTAGTGGATTTATTTTAATGGAACCATACTCAAGTATGTATTTGCAAGCGTAAAAGAAACCCATTTCGTTCGGAAACAAGATAAAAAATTTCAATTTCAACCTTAAGCACACAGGGGAAAAACAGAAATGGGCATAACACTGCACCTTGTGGTATTGCAATGTGAATAAATCGAAAACCATTTAAAAAATGAAATCTGTTACTCTTTCAGATTTTTATGAAACCACGCAAGTTCATGTGATAGGGTCCTTAGTTTTTAAACCCTTTTGGACTTGCCTTTCTTGCATATGAAAACTTTATCAATTTTGAAAATACAAAGAAATGATTTGGATTCATATTGTAAATGAGGACACTAAAACAATTTTAGAAATTTTTCAGAAATGCTTTTCGCCCGTGCAGTTTTAATTTTCTCTCTTATCTTCGATGCAGTAAAAGGCTAAGGTTCACTTATTTAAGCGATCAATATGAGCTCGTGGAAAGCAATCTTCGCCTAGACCATTGGACCAATAAACGGTCTTAGGCAATCCAAATCTTTAATAATACATTATTCCTTCAAGGAAATCCTCAACCCTTACAAGGAAAGTATAAGACAGCTACTAACAAGCTTTCTTCCTGACCACAGCGGCCAGAATTACCACCTTAACAAAGATACCTGTGCCGCGATAAGGAATGTCGGGGTGCAGTTCATCTTCTGGATTAACTCCGACCTTTCGACACAAAAGACCGCTTGAGATCGCGGTGTCGTTGCCAAGGTTGTACAAGAGGAAAAAAAATCATCGCAGTATGATATCCCAATTAAATTTTGCATTACGAATCTGAAAATGTTAAATGAAAAGGAATTAAAAACCCAGAGTGCCGTCACATTTTTATATCATTTTTTAATGATGCAAGAACGAGTATGTGAAAGTCTAATAATTATTAAAGACGCATTTACACCTCCGTGTAAGCCACGATCAAAATGAAATTAAAGTTTCGCTCGATTAAATTTCAAGTAAGAATCCTCTCCACTCGTTAATGAACCTTCAACAACCTATCAAACCTGCCAAATTTTAAACGCCAGAATTTCATCAACCGATTGGTTGATTCCAGTTGCACCAGACCAATATCCGCTACAAATCAAAATTTAATAATTAATCAGTTTGAAACACGAATTCGAATGACAGAATCCCGCTGCGAATATTCGAATATCTCCAAAGGTGTGTTCCAACACATGTCGCCCTAAAATACGACTATATCCATCGACGCATCCCCAAGCCCCCCGAAGTACAATTATGAAATTAATGTTGCGAACATTTGCAAAGTCAAGGCTCCCCCCTATGATTATCGCAAAATTTCTATCGTGTTATGTGTGCATCGGGTGCAGAAACGTTTGCGCCTGTTGAACATCCAGACACTATGTTGTATTAAGCAAAGGGATATCCGGTCTAACTAAAACACTGAACATTCTGACAAGTTAACAATATGTCGTTAGCTGAATATTGTGCTGTTGCATGTGCATTTGTAACCGATGTTATTGGTGTTGCATTGTTAAGGATCGTACGGCAGCCAACTGGGGAATATGTCAACATAAAATTTGTGAACCCATTTCCTGCCGTTGCAGTGAATTGTTGTGACAAAATCATAACTGAGTACAGGTATTGCTGTTTTATTGGACACAATGTGTAACTAATAGTTATGTTTTTGGGCGATCTCTGAAGTTTGTTGTGAATATAGTATTTAGGGATGGACATTTTTTTCCACTCAATTTAAAAATTGTTAGGCCAGTTATGTGGAATATTATTCGTTAACTAGTATTGTATCCTGTTATTTGGGTAACCATCCAATTTGCCCAGATACTAAATTAAAAATATTACAACCCTAAAGCGGTTTGTAAGTTCTAAAAACTGAGCCATATTCTCGTAAATGCAAATCAAACGTCAATAATGAACTCTATCCTAAGTATCAGTGGCACGATTTAAGAGAACCATGTAAGATGAAAAGAGAATCGTAACCTGACATTTGCTCGACTTCTCAAGACTCTGTTAAAGGAACGCGCTTCTTTGTATAAGAGACAGCATCACGTGCGTAATGATATATAACAAAAGCGAAACGTGTCAGCAAAGAATGGGTTGAAGTATTTTTGAAAAGATTTGCATTTAAAAAGAGGGCTGCTTCGATTATAAATTAATATTGCCTATATTTAGAAACCAAAACACTCTAAAGAGGACTAAAAACTCAAAATTTTAAACGAATTCAAAAAATACATTTTCATCAATGGTATTCTCTCAAAGATGTTTATCTATATTCTTTTGGATAGCATCCGGGATTCTTGTATCGAAGGTAAATAATGGGAGATGTCATAATAGACTTCATTACGCATTATCGAAGAATATTCCTTTTGTTTTCAAAATCTGGTCTTTTCTAATTGAAACTTGTGTAGACAACAGAGTATAGTGTTGTTTTCTGATACAGACAAGCTCTCACTACAGCTTCTTCAACCAGCTCTTTCCCTGAATCGGAAAGGAGCTTGAGTCATATAAAAATCGGTATTTCTATGAAAACCTGTATAGTACGAAGGTATTAGAACTACAGAGGTCTCATGTACTGCTTTACTGGTACAATGAAACGTCGAGTACTACAAAGTTGCAAGACCTACCATATATCGCAAACAGTCACTGCCGAAGTGACTTGACCAGTTCTTTAAGGTAGTTGAGGAGTACATTCGAGTAATTTTGTTGAACGAAAATTTGTTTAAAAATTTATTGTTTCAAAATTAATAAACCAGTATGAAAGAGAACAATTATAATTGAGTTAACAATAAGCAGAGAGCGTTTCTTATGTAAGGTCAGCTGTTGACTTCCCTAAAAACAATGCTTTCGGAATTAGAAGGTCCTTCTGAAGGCGGATATTAAGTTCCTACCATCACCAGTTCCCATTGTGGATTATTAACTCAAACACCTTACCGTATACCGTTGAAAAATTTTAGAAGTTTATATAAATTAAGGAAAGAAGTGTGACGATAGTTTGCAGGTGCTGAAGCATAACCCTTTTCGAGTTGCGACTTTTCCTTAGCATAATTTTCAAACCCCTGGCTTAGAGTAGTTTTTGTTTGGCTATAAATTATATTCAATCTTTTGTCAGCTGTAATTTGATAATCTTTAATAAAAATAAGTTTGGTGATGAATCGATTGAGCAATTGCAATTTTACAGTTTGGTTTGCAATACTGCTCCCTCAATTCCGATTTGTTCAAGGTTTTAAAGGCAAATCTGAATATTTTCATTTTTCAAAATCTATTATTTTATGCGGAACTATTTAGAAGTGCGATGAGTTCGAAATCCGGCTTAAAGAAGCTTATTTTTGGGTCATACGATGTACAACCATGGGGTTATTCTAAACCAAGTAACATTTCGTAATGAGGAACTGCTAGAAAAATATCTACCGAACGAGTATTCTAAGCAAATGAAAAAATCAAATGTCTAACTCGCGCTTAAGGTTCCCCTTTCTGCAAAAGAGATGTAATCAAAATTATTAGAACATAGCCGGCTAAAGTTTCAAGAACTTTATTGGTTTCCAATGACGTTTCAAATCAGTCGGTTCAGACAATTTAGCTTTGGGTCAAAGGAGAAGTTGTTCGACAGAGAAACTTATCAAATTTCATTTGCACTTATAATTATGGAATTTATAGATTTCTAAGCGCCATCCTTAACATGTTTTAGAGACTTTTCGAAATATTTAATGTCGAACAAATCTTCATAGTAGATCTTGGAAAGTAAAAGAGGAAGGATCTCTCTAGTTAAATTCATTCGACAGTGAACAACTGTGGAGAATTTACGCATCTTTATAAGAAGCTGACCTTGAATTTGAACTTTGGCGATCGAATCTCGAGACGATTTCTACATTTCTCTGATTTTTTTTTGTAAATTTTGCTCCCATAAGACATCAAGCAACGATTTGCATCCTTCTTAGTCGCTATATAGAAACCCACACTTCCTATATTCTGCTTCCTTTTCATCCTACGCTTCTTTCACGGTGTTCAGGAGGTAATTTTTCATTTCATGTTTGCAAAAAAGTTATTTAATTATGAACGAAAAGAACGATATGTGAAACTTACTTGAATAATCAAATAAAGTGCCTTAAGGAAAACAATCTAAAAAAAATAGATACTGTTAATCTAGCACGACATGATTTACATTTTCATTTCAATGATTAATCAAGACTTAAGGCGGTAACAGGATGAAAGCCATTAATTCTGAAAGTACTATGAACTAGGTTGAAACCAATTTAAAGAAAGAAAAAATATCCGCCAGTCAGTAGGAATTTAAATGTATTAGCTTTGAAAAGTATCGCGACTTTGAAAACCTTTTGCGTCAACTCTCATTTTCACGAATCGTTTGGAATAAAAAACGAAAGGGAGTAGTACTTTAAAGAATCTTCGAAGAAATATATATTTTCAACTCTTGGAAGATAATTGCAAAGAGAGGAATTGGTTTGAGGGTGCGAGGGTGAGGTTACTTGGGTAAAAATGCGTGGCAGTCGAGCTGACACTTTTCAATCAAGCATACTAATATTCGTAAGAGAGAAAGGGTAGGGAATCCACTTGCGAGCGCTGTTAAGTGAATTGCCAAGAGAAGTCTTATTTTTGCTGTCTTTTTAAAGAAACACGAGAATTCTTCAATTTTACAAAGTTAAGAGATTGCAGAAAAATCTATATCCACAAGTGGTAAATAGGGAACAATTTCTTAGCCGCCCACTAAAATATCCCATGAGGACATTTTAGCAGAAGGTGCAGATTAAAATCAAAGCCAATGCTTCGTAACAATTTACACATTCCAAAAGTCGCCACGAGCACTCTTCCTATTTTCAATACCTGGTCCACGCCAGCTTTTATCTTATGTCGGTGCTATGGGGATGAATATGAAAACCATAAAAAAGTGAAGACGAATGAACAAATATTTTCTGAGAGTCAAGATAATATTTTTATTTTTTTTTTGCAAAATGAATTTGAACATACTCGAAGTTGGTAAGAAAAAACTGACAACTGAATCTAAAAAAAATGTGTTCTCAATAAATAATCAAAGCTTTTAGATCACACCTCGTAGTCTGCATACACAAGAGGCTATCGACCCAGTATAGGTGGATTATTGTCGAGGTCACAAATTTATCGATTAACTCAATCTCTACCCGTGGACTATTTGGCAGACTTTGAAGAAATATGTTAGCTTTCATGCGTAATTCAAAAAATCCAACTTATTCAAATGAAGCCAGGAAACTATCGTTTACGTCGTACGAACGGCGGTGAGCTAACAAACGACTGATGGTTGAATCGAATTTATACCGCAAAATAAGATAATCCTTTAAATTATTGAGTGTAAACACATCATAACGCGGTCAGTCGGATTCATCGTATACTGAAACACATTAAGAGTAATTTCGAAACAGGCAAAAGAGCTGCCGTGATGCTGTTTGATGTCGAAAAAGCATTTGACACAATGTAGCACAATGGGATCTTGCATTAACTCGCTAGCCTGAACTTTTCAAACTATTTGATAAAAATTACTCAATTATTTTTCTGTGGAAGAACGTTTAAGGTGACGACATTATTCGCTATTGGACGATTGTCATGCGAACGCTGGTGTGCATCAAGAAGTAGTATCAAGTCCTGTCCTTCCAAAAATATATAAGTCCCACTTCCCACACCTCACGAACTGTGAATCTGGTATATTTGCAGATGACAACTGCATCTTTTCATGGATTCGATTGGATCTAATATTGTTATTAATCTGCCATCAACGCCGCCGAAACGAAAATCATCAGTCGGTCTTTTTTACACGGAAAGGAAGGCTTATTTCTTGCCAAGCAACACATTACAAATCAATGGTGAACAGATTGTGCGGGGTTAGAGGCTAAGTATCTTGGGGTACAAAAATCTTATTTATTAATTACATATTAGCGAAGTTATAAAGTTATGTAACAATCAAAACGTAGTACCCATTCATCAATCGCAAATCCAATACAAGTGAGGAGAATAAATCAGTAATTTTTAAAGTGATCTTGGTAGCGTTGTACCAAACCAGTGTGCCATCATTTATAAAATACTACTACTACTATAAATAAATAAAATAATAATTATAAATGCCTAAAAGACAATTTGTTTCAACGGATTTTCGAACTATGCAGATTTTGATCTTGTCAGTGGGTCAAACCATTACTTCATTGGGACAAACATTTGGCGGGTGAATCATCTCAATCAATGATTCTCTAAATCGAAAAAATTGACTGCTTCAATTTGTTGTAGTATTTAAGTTATATGTTATGCTAGTGAACTAGCTTTACTTGGCTACTAAGGTGCCGAATAAGGCCGATAGGATGTCTTCATAAGACGCAGCCTAGGTGGCCATGTGCTCTAAATTGTTTTCAAATATGCAAGCCAAAAAGTCAAAATATTTCTCATTCCATTTATTTTTCTTTACTTTTAGTAAATTGTTAATAGATGAGACTTTATTTCAAACAGTTCTGAGTTAGATGTCCTTGGAAATTTCGCATTAAACACCTCACATTCTTCCTTGTCAGAGGGCAAACCTGAATTTACTAAAATCATAGCTCAACTCAAATCAAACGGTCCCTGCATGACTTCGAGCTGTTTTTAGCGTAGTTAAAGCACATATATTGGAAAGTCTTATGAACTTGGCAATTTGTATATATTTTACCTCCCAATCGTCCAATTCAAAAAGACTTCACTTCTTTTTCTCCCGTGAAATAAAATGCAAAAGAACACGGTACGATTTTTTGCTTCAAATCCTTACTGCCGTGAATGTGCAGACATAATCCCTGGAAAGACATCTCGTCTGGTTGTTAACGAATGTTTCAAATTACTCCTCCCAAAAATTCCCTAAAATTATTTGTACTTCTGCAAAAAGTATTTCCATGTCCTCTCTGTTTAATATTCTCCAGCCCTTTAAAGTTATTAAATTTGGGGTGTACTACCCCTATTTGGATATATCAAAGGACAAGGTTTCTGTTTAATTATGTAATTATCCAACGACTGTTCAAAGATAACACAGCAACATCACCCAGATCAGAAAAAGTACTGAAAACAAAACTTAAAGCAGAAAAGGTTAAGCCCAAGGTCATAACAATGAGCCACTATAACCAGCAGACATCATAATGTCCTCGCATAACTGATAAAACCGTACCAACTTCTGGCCAAACCATCATCCAAAGGATGATGCGTAACCTGTGCAAAAGAAGAGCAAAAATACAAGGCAACAAAAAAAAAATGATCACATTTCGAGAGAGGTGGATGAACCTGCTCCGAAAGGACTTGGCTGTTGAAATTCCCAACAGGATGGCTTAAATGTGCAAAATTTACACTAAATAGTTCATTAGGTCCGTTTGTATGTATGTGCATAGTGGAAGACTTTTATGTTTTTTTTTTTATTTGTGTCCTTTTCCAAGCTTAAATTTGAACTAGTACCTGTAGATACTTTAATTTGCAGAAAATCAACTCTGTTAAATTGCAACCCTCACCAAGGGTGTTCACGCACACATGTTTACGAAGAATCAACAAGTTATCCATTTTCCTTTAATATCACTCTCGCTCTTTCTGTTTTTCTCTCTCTCTAACTGGCATGTTGTGTCCCTATCTTGTGGACTATCTTCGGGATGCTTTATTTTTTCTTTCTTTCTTTGCTAGGAGTCGTTGTTTGGTTCGTCTTCTTTTTTTTTTTTCTTGTTAAGTGTGTGCGAAATTCACCCCCTAGAGTACAATTGCAAAGGTCTATTGTGCGAAGTGAGAGAGAGAACGATAACCAAGTTGACTGCTGTATCATTGTATTTGTGAGTGGGTGACTGAGTATTTGAATTCTGTGCACAAACTTGCATTTTCGCGCGGCGCGTCAATATTTTTTTTTTCTTGCGAAGAAGGTGGGGGATATCCTTAAAAAAAAGAAAAAAATACACACACAAAATGAAAGTAGGGAATGGTGGTGGAGCAAACGATGTCTGTGCAAATGTGGCACGCAGTTTTTAAAGACCAAGAGAGTTTGGCATTTATTTATTTTTTTTTTGCAAGGATATTATTATTATCATAATCATCATCTCATGGCTTAAAGAAGAACAAAAACCAACGAGTGGTTGGGGAAGGGGGCGGGATAGCACAGCATATAATGTTGGAAAGCTCCTAAATGCGGCTCATTTGTAATAAGAGAAAATAAATATACACCAGTACATGTATACCACAGTCATGAGAAAATGAGAAAGTGTAAATAAAAGGAATTTAAAGAAGGAAGAATTTTTAGACGAAATTTTTAAAAGGATGACTATCCTCGAGCAGAAATATTAACACACATGCAGATTTCATAGACAAGTCGACACTTTTTTCTTAAACATATTCAAAATAAAGAGCTTGCGAAGTGACTTACATAAATTGTTTTGGAATTAAAGTCACTCGAATGGTATCCTTCTGGGTTATTGTGGCACTGAAATGGCACTTGTTTTATTTAACAAGAAAAAGCAAAAACACGACTTTAAGAATTTAATTTCGACATTTAATTTTTTTTTTTTTAAATTGCAAGAAATTCACTTTTACTTTTAATTTTTTATTTTTAGACTTTGAAGAGAACTGAAGTAAATTTTTTTTACTTAACTTATTTATATTTTTTTTATTATTTTAATTAACTTTTGAAGCATTCAAAGAGGCACTTCAAAATCCTGATTTTTATTTATATACTATCAACTATAAACAAAGTTTATGTTAATTGAATTTATCACACACAATGTGCAAATGCAAAAATTTATGCCGGCAAACAAAATATTAGTCCTTGAACCTCCGCCAAACCAGTGCAAACGGAAACAGCTGGTTGTTGTACTATATATACATATATTTTTGTTTAGCACTTCCAAGGATTGTTCATCTTTGAGAAACAAAAAAAAAAGAATCAAAAACCAAAAAAAAAGAGGAAAACAAAAAAAAATAGAAATGCCGGATAATTTATCCCCCTCGTGTATATATAAAAGTAATCTTGGAGGATATCTTCTATGTAAATAGATTCATGTAACGTCTACGAGAATCTGGGAAAGGATGTGTAGCAGCGAGGATAGAAACCGAAACACCACAGTATGAGGACAATGGAAAATTATTACTCGTAAATTTTTGTGTCAATTTTCAAAATAGGCAGCCAAATTTCATGTGTCAACGTTGAAGATATTCGTTGGCAGGAAAATTTTTGGAAAGAAGAAGAAAGGCAAACGTAGGAATTTCACAGGACTTTGTCTCGAATTCGCGTGAATCGTAGGGAACACAACACAACAGTTGAGCTTATTTTATATATATTGTGCGTATGTATATTTATTTTTTTTTCGTGCTTACACAGCAAACAGTAAACACACATGCGACGGGTGGATTGAGGGTGCTTATTTATATTTGTATATACATACATACATTTTCTGTGTCGTCCTTATTTGCTCACCCTTTTCGAGAATCGGGCTTGTTTTTTTTTTTTTTGAAGGCTTAAATTCTGCGAATTTTCTTGTATTCTTTAGAGTCTATTGTGGCGGCAGCAATATTGTTTCGCGTGAATAAAGGATATGAACATTGTAAAGCCCGTAGATACCTTTTTCGGTTCTTGTATAATTCAATCGTCCTTTTTTTTGTTTTTGTTGCTTCTTACTTCATGCTTTAATAAGGATTTTGTATGTAGGTGTGTTTTTTTTCCTTCTCTATATTTATCTTTGTTATTTAAGCCGGTATATGGGACAGTTGTAAGGTGCGTTACGAGTTAAATGTGTCACTGTTGAGCCTTTTTACGGGAGGGATATGGATACAGGCGATTCTAGTACGGATTAAGTTGGAGCAATATATGAAGACATTCGGTTTGTTGCCACGGAATACGACAGCATGGAATCGATGATAACAACAGGTTAAATATTAAATTTATTTTTATACATAGTTAAGCTTTTGGAAGAATTGCAAACATAATCGTACACCTAAATTGTGAACATAAGGACATGTATTTTTACGTTGTTGGTTGAGAATATCCTTTTTTGGGATCATATGTTTAACATGATAAGGACACAGTGGGCGAATTAAATTCATACAATATTTTTTATTTTTTTTTTTTATTATTATTTTCTTGAGCACATTCTAATGGCGGGGATAAACTCTTTCGACGGAAAAAAAAATCACATCAAAACTGCAAACAACACGAATATTTAAAAACACTTTAAAACATGAAGAAAACGTTAATTTGAAGAGTATCCTTCACCGTTGATTCAACGTAAAATCGTAACACGCCGAACCGTACGAATGATGTTTGTTTTTATTTTATTTTTTGTATTAAAAGTATAATTTCCGCGCGTATACTTTTACAAAATGCAATGAAATGTATGAAAAATGTTTGAATGAAGAAAATTGAAGAACTGAATCATTTGGAAAATTCTCACGACGAAAATTCGCAAAAAATAGTACAGAATAACAAACACCGAAAACTTGATTCAGCGGCTTTTGCCACAGTACTGAGACAAGTGAATCCAATGTGTTATGTGTGTCTCAGTTCAGATGTTGTTTTTGTTTTAACTTTTTACGGATAACATTCGAAAGGAGAATAACGAAGGGTGACGTCACTGATTTAGAGCTTTTCATCTTGGCGTATTCTCTCAAAGGACTATGACGGTTGGCTCTCAGTATCTGTGTATGCACTATGGTCGGAAAGGGAAATCGTTGTGTCCACGTGCAACCCTCTGCTCTCACAAAATGTAACGCCAGAAATTGGTGAGCGACAAGGATTCTCAGTTCAAAAGCTTTCCCATAATGCTTGCCGCACCACCTATAATTGTACTAATTTTTTTGGGCAGGCCAATAACTATGGTTAAAACCAGAGAGCGCTTGCGTTGACTGTGAGAAAACGCATAGGCGGCTTTCCCTCCTAGTGTCGTTTTCTTTTTATCATCCTTCATTTTTCTTTTTGTGTTTCTTTGATTGCCTATGAATTTATCTATGAATGGGTCAATATAGAATGTGTTGCACTTC
The DNA here is from genome assembly GCA_963555765.1 of Orthonevra nobilis. NCBI lineage: Eukaryota > Metazoa > Arthropoda > Insecta > Diptera > Syrphidae > Orthonevra > Orthonevra nobilis. The sequence goes on along the minus strand of OY743227.1, from coordinate 16,527,372 downwards.
CTACTTGCTCGTCCTTTTTCGTGTTGCTTTTTTTTCTTTGAATGAAAGTGCGCGAAACTGCACGAAAAGCTCTGGTTTTGAATACGAACGAACCTCCTCTTCGAATACTGTGGATTCCATACAAGGATGTGGAAAGTTTCGCGATTTTATTAATAAAAATACTAAAACAGACGAGGGTGAAAATTCGCAAGAACAAGACATTATTTTTACATTTAGCCCTTGTTTCAATTTGTTTATTGTTAGTTTTGTTAAAAGTTTTTATTTAAATCAAGTCATTTTGGAATATATGGAATATTGTGATTGTGATTAAAGGTGGAACGCGGTTATAATAATTAGAAAGAGTGAAGAATAAGGAAAATATTCAACTTGGGTTTTGTTTATTTGTTCGATATTTGCTCGTGATCCTGAATTCACAAAGTTGCCTTTGTATTTTGTATTTTGGAATAAAAGAAACATTTTTTTTTTCGTAGTTTTTGTTTTGTATTCGTTTTAATCACTTTATTTGCAGGTTTCGTTACAAAAGAACAGTGGCTTTGAGTTACGTACTCACAAATACATAAATACAATCATTTGTATTTGTTTGTTGAAGCGACTGGAAAGGATACTTTTGCTTTCACTTGATGAAATTTTGAATTGATTTTTATCACCTGCGGGCATTGTTACATCGAAATCGAAATGGAATTATTGAATTTCGAAAACACTGTAAGGGACACGAGGAAAACATGAGGTGAAAAAGTAAATTTAAATACACGAATACAGTTATCGTTTTACATACATGCTTGAGGTTAACTTTATCAAAACAGTCTATCGCATGTATTGGAAATATTTCAATCTTTTTAAATCAAATCTTCGAAAACTCGGTCAACTCGTAGAGGCATATGACCATAAGGTGCGGAATATTCAAGACTTGAATTTGTGACAATAGTATTAAGCACAATCAGAACTGTTAGACAGCGTGTGTATTTTAAGATAATAATAGGTGTTTTGTGCGTCGAAGTTTTAGTAAATTTATGTTAATATAAATAAAAGCCAGCACTCTTCAGATACACAATTTATTTGTATGTGTCAAGATTTAGTGTTGGTATAGAACTGCTAATTTACTATTATTATTATTTATAAAACTTAATATAATTGAAACAGTTAATTATCTGAGGACTACAACACAAACTACTGATCTACTGTTGGTTCGAACTGGGATCATACAACCTTATGGAAATAGAAAAAAAAAGAATGCATTTTGATTGCTGCTAAATTATTTTATTATTTATTTATTATTGTTATTTCTTTACGTCTTTCAAGTTTTTAGAAATCAATTGTGAATACATTTTGAACATTTTTGTTCGAATTAAAAATAATAAAAGCTTCTTGTTTTGCTAATTCAAGTTCATGACATTTATGTATATTTAAATAAAGCAGAAAAATACGATTTATTATTTGATATCGTCGAAGAAATACGTGTTTTTTTATAAAAAATTATGAATAAGAAAAAAACGTATAACTTACATAAAAATTATTATAAGATAATCAAAGCTTCTTTCTGTCCATCACCGAATATTTTTTCGAAAATTGTTTCAAGTGCCATTTAATTTAAAACACAAGAGTTATAATATATTTTGTGTTAATAGTAATATTTATCGTATGACGCATCGTTGGAATGAGCATATTTCGCGATTCCTCTTTTTTTTAGATTTTTTAAGCTAAAATTGTTATTTTATAGATCAGAAATTCTTTTCATAAGATATGTATACACTTTGAATGGCTTATGAATGCCCTTAAAGTTGCAGCTCGTAGCATGGATGGCGATAAAATATGAAGGCTATTTTCATTGTAGAATAGAAAATACGGTGATATACCAAATGATGGACTACGGCAAAAGTGTCCGAGTGACCAAATGACTCACTCTGCGGTAACGTTTTTTTTTTCATATGGTTTCTCAGAACTTAAAACTTTAAACGCGTTTTTGTCGAAACAACTTTTTTTGAGCTCGCCGAAGACATAACTCGAGCAAATCTCTACCGACTTGAAATTTTGACAGTAGCTTCGAAATGTCTTTCTCTAGGGAGCTACGCAGGATTTTTTATTTTATATGGCTTAATTTTTTTTATAGACGATTTTATGGCGTTTTTTTTTTTTTAAATTTAACTTTATTTTCAAACATGCACCATTTTGTAAAAAATCAATATATCGAAAAAATCCTACGTAGCTCGTTGGCTGTTGTTATATGAAAACTTAAAAAAAATTTGGTGTTTTCTTCCAGGTCAAAAAATAAGGAGTCTACGTCTTCGGCCATCGACACGCTTTCAAAAATAGGCGCCTTGGGGCATATGCTGCGCAGCCGCCATTTTAAATATTTTTTATTGAAAAAATTACATTTTTTACTATTTTAGTAATGCTATAAAACCTACTTTACAGATTTTCGATTGATACTTTATTCAGTCAAAATTGATTCCCGAAAATATGCCTGTTTTTTTGTGTGCTACTGCGATTTCCCCCCTTAATGCACTATAAATTAACAAAGAACAGGCTCAGAACGATTTCTGGAACACCTGCTCAGGTTCCCGGGTTTCATAAACGGAACGACGGTACGACGTCGTTTAAGTTTTTTTTTTAAATGGGCTGAAACCAGAAAATTAGGTAGAATAACGCTCGAAACTCGTGTAGAAAAATACAAATCAATTCACAATTCACCAACTAATTTGTGGCAATAGGACAGAACAGCTTTTGTCGAGGTTTTTTGCCTGTATTTATGTACGTAATTTGTATATAAAATTTCTTGTTTTTTTCTCAAATTATTCTTATTGCCACTAACAGACAAAAAAAAAAGGTTGGGACTAATTTGTCATTTTAGACAAAAATCATGTTCACAGGCATATGCTTGGAATCGGGTGAGCCGAGTCATGTGATTAAGGACATCCCAATCTCCACCAACTGAAAAGAGTAAAAACTCCGGATCTCGACAGTAGATAGCGTTGCTGTCGTTGATTTCAAAAAATCTTCGAAATATTACAAAAAATACAAATTTCTAGTATCGCGACTTATGTCGAATAAAAACCTGCGAATTAAATCAATGCAAATAATTCGATACAAAGTTCTCCATCGCATATATGAGTCCACTATTAAAACCAAAATACATCTGAGTTGTGTAGCGGACACAATCTTTTCATACTTCTTCTTATCCTTTTGGTCTTTTTTTTCGATACGCAATATAAAAGTAGTCATAATTTCTTGAGGGTGAGCAACAAAAAAAAAGAACAAAATGTGAAAATGGTGTAGATTTGTTTAAAATAGAAAACATTGGCACTGAATGAGGTGATTTTTGACAAGAAGGTATTATTCTATGAAACATTGTTAAATGTTAATTTGTTGTATCCACTTTTCGCCCGAATTGCACACTTAAAATATTTGTTTTTTTTGCACTGCGTTTTCAAATTAAACTATAACCCAAATAACTAAAGACTGCAGACAATCCCCTCTTTACCCAGAAACAGAATAAAAACAAAAATCCACAATAATTTTAATCTAAATTTCGATTCCATTGCACAAAAGCACACATTTTTCAAATGCATCCTACTTTCGCGCGTATTGTCAGCCCAATATATGTACACTAGCTCTTGTCGACCTGTGGCCATAATATGTTTCCCGGGACCACTTTGGTCCGACGTGTTCAAATATATCATAACAATAATTATTTATGGGTTCCCATTTCCGACAGCGGATATTATTTGTTTGTCACTTACCCGACGTGCCTCCTGACGGATTGCAATATTGTACACAAATAATAATTATCGCGGCTATTAATACCGCAATAAACGAACAAATTGATTGGCAGGGATTGCTTTAATAAATTAAGCCGTAACCCTTAGAAAAGAAAGTCATCGAATGTATTCGTATCTTTCGAACTAAATCGATCACATTTAAATCGTATCTGAGTATCGGAGGAAGGAATAAGCAATTGCAATAATTGCTGATGATAGAATCGCGGCAACGACAGGATGTCGCTTTCATGTGCTGCACAATTGCACAATCAATCATTTTGTGCAATTGTAATCCAATCACAGATTTGCGGTTTCTGTTTGAGATTGCGAGGGGCTGAGAAGAGATACAAACAAGGACAATATCCAGGAGGAGAAACATGTAGTATTCCAAATGTATATGAGTATATGTATCAAATGCAATTGGGCATAATTGATGAACACAAAATGAATTGTTACTATTGTCTGATTTTTTTTTTAATTACAGTATTTTAGAAAATGAAAGCAGAAGTAGCTGAAAATAAATGCAAAATGAGTGAATATATTTCGAAATTCATGATGTTAAGACTCCAAATGGGTTAATCTTGAAAGTTTAGTTAAATATTTTGCTGGCATTGTTTAGAGTGCTTCTGAAATCCCAAGTGAAGCCATTTCAAGACGATCACTGGAAAAGGCCCCCGCCTACAAAGGATCCAATTGACATGAGAATTGAAGTCAGAAGACAAGCCCGTATTTTCTTATTAATATACACGCGTTTTAGGATTAATCAGTGGAAAATGACGAATGTGCTAGAGTGTTCAACATTCGTGTTTTGCGGCTTAAAAATCCTTTTTTCGACCATGTGACACATGTGAATATTTCTGCCAAGAGATACATGTGTAGGTGTCGAAAGTTAAAGGGAGTGGCGAGAGAAATACTCGCTAATTAGCTAGAGTGGCGTTTATGAACAACACAAAAATATGGTGAGCGTCAAAAAAAGTTAAATCGGCGATAAAACGATTCGATTGACTTCGTAATAGTTTCGTCTTTGGCTGAACGTGTGCTGGAAATGAACAAACAAAACCATGATTTTTTTTCAAAAAAAAAAAAAAATTATTCTGACGGTCGTGGCTCATTTCCATATGTCTGGCGCGGAAGGCCCAAGATATGTAGTACAACAACTCTCAATCAACAAAGGGTGACAATTTGCTTAAACATTTGGCTGGTTCTGTCATTATTTCAGCATATGGGTTGCATTGCCAAACGATGTTTTTGTTTTTCGAATGACGTTTCTTATCAAATATACTGTTGATAGTTGAAATTTAAAAAAAGAATAATCGTTTCATTTCTGTTCCCTCATTTATATGGTTTTAGGATAAACGATGAAACTCTGAATTACTTAATAGTGCTTTAGTTGAGGGTGGAAATGGAACTCAACAATAGAGTTTATTTATCTATTTTTAGCTTGCTGACCAAACTTTCGGTTCCTTTTTTGCTTGAGGCCGCTTCTTTGTGTACGCTTCCGGTGTAGATTGAAATATTCTTCGGGCTGGGGACACTTGCATCGTCACAGGTACCTTCTGGCTACCCGAAGTCGTTAGAACAATCAAGTGTGCCATGGCCGAAGGAAACAGAGAAAACCGATCTTTCGTTCAAGCAATCGCGAATGAATAGATGCAGGCCTGTGGCCGTGAAGAATGGCAGCAGTTTTATCTGAGATTCGTTTGATAAGTTATTAAATAGGCAAGTTGAAGTATTTCCGATTATTTGAAAGTATATTAATAGAAAAAAATTAAATCTAACCAGGAAAGCTTTTGGAGAAATCACAATAATTTTGAAACTGGAATTGTACGCGAAAATTGGAATTCTGAAATGCAAACTCAATTTGACCTTTTAAAGAGGCAAATTCTGCCTAGGTACTGTTGACACGTGCTACGACGGCGCAAAGTCTTACTCAGTTGTGGTGAAAACCAATTGCGTACTTATCAACATTGGGCAATTTCAAATCTCAATGAGTAAATATATTACACGCTTGTTGAACTGTAAAATGTATGAGTATCATATGTCTTGCGAAACGTAGGTATCCCTATATTTTTGGAACATTACCCCAAATTATCAACTTTTGGTCTTCTTCGGAAAACAACTAGAATTTCGGGGCTTAGCAGCGCAAGACTTCCTCACGAAAATTTTCACTGAACAAACTGGCCCAGACAATGGAACACGTAGAATGGAAGACACAGAGTGAACTTGGAAAACATAAAAAAAATTACTTCCAAATAAGAAAAGAGGCAACGAAGAGCTATCTTATATGTAATTAAAAAAAAAGAAAGCCTTTCTGTATACTACGAAAAAGCTTAACAGTCACTGATTCGCCATAAATTGTTATTAAAAAAGAATTTCCAACAGCTGTTAAGAAAAAGTTATAGGATGTTAATGAAACCCAACTCCAGCCGAAGAAATAATTTACAAAAAAAAGCTTACGTACAACATAGCTGCATTCTCAGATTCTTTACACACTTAACTTTTTTAGAAATTTTGGAAATGTTCTGGTAGAGGAAATGCACCAATTCATATCATGCCAAAAATATTAGAAATTGTAATCTACCTATTCCAACGACCAAGAGGCAAACCTATAAGCAACAAACGAGGCATATACGTACCCACTAAACGTCACTTAGGATATGCTAACCGCTATTTTTTTGCATCACAGAGGATATTGACAACATCGCTATCAACCCACTAGCAATCATTCAAGCCTTTATCGCGAGAAAGGGGCCTGAATGAGGACTGAACAAAGAACAAGCTTTCGACAGGTCAATTACAAGCTTTCGACTTCGAACTCCATTCTGCTTTGGTTTCATTCAAGGGCGAAAACATGGTCCAATAAAAACAACAGAGCATATTGCAAAGAACTTTTGAAAGTAAATCCTCCTTCGGCAGGTAGTAATCCGAAGGCTACAAGTTGTACAATGATGTAGATCTAATCCGAAAAGGAAAGGTCCACCTACATCACATGAATGGATTATAATACTCGAGCTTAGAGTGTCTTTAAATCGAAGGTATCAATTTGATGAAAAAACGAAACACGGAATCTGTTCAAGGATCAAGTAATCGCAGATCCTTAGAAGCTTGGTCTTACCAACTTAATGCAGCGTGCCTAAAATCATAAGACATGAAAAGAAGGTTACGCTCAGGCTCAGAATCTCCCACGATCGATGACCTGAAATGTAAGTAAGTAAGTAAATCCCACATTACCATTTTATATTTCTTCATATTTCTGGCATTGTATGAAACTAAAAAACAAACAAAAGTTTTCCATTGTGTTAGCAGCTTCTGCTGAGTAAACAATCCTTTGCCATCACGTTGATATAAAAATCATTCAATTGTAAAAGGAAATAAAATCCACGTAGAACACCGTAAATTTGAATTACATTCTCATAAGCGAAGGTTGCCACTAGAAAAAAAATAAATCGTTTTGGCACCGAAAGAGTCCTTTCGCCATGCCCTGATCCTTCAACCAAGTGAAAAGTTCCACAAACACATGTTGCATTAAATTCTATAGCCACTTAAATCAGACGTCAATGGCGTGCATATGCACGAAAGAACAAAATGCATTCAAAACAAATATACGCCACGCGGTAATATGCGGTAAGGTGTAAAATCGATAACAGATATAAAACGCAGACGAATCTGAATGGAGGAGATACGAAATACAGGAACCCCTCAAAGCAGGAGCACACAAAATTGAAATAAAAAAAAAGGCAAGTGGAAATACATGGCGCGTGAAAAACATTATCCTTACGTTTGCATTGCTTTAATTTGTTTTTTTTTTTTTTTTTTGCCATCGAAACTGGTGTTGTATTGGCATCCAAGCGTGTTCGACGGATCCCTCTTTCGATCCCTATAGTATCAAATCAAAAATATAAGCTCCAAAGGAATGTGTAAAGGACGAAAGTATTGAAATTATGACTGTGCATCTGGTGAGTTGTTATAAGGATGCAGATACATATAGTATGCATAGAACCCTCCCACTGTTCAAAAGCAGATACAACGATGCATACGAGTGTCCTGGAAATGAAAAAGCAACACAATTGCACTTCTGCATACACGAATGTTTTAGAAATTATTGTTGTAAATATTCAAACTAGGCTAGGCGGCACAGGCAGGCGCTGACATTGTGCGGTTGAAGGTACTCCCACATTCCTACAACAGATATGTTTGGATGATGTTAACTGGCGGATGATATCAGGAATGGGGGCCAAAACTGACGAAGGGAATCCTTGCAGGGAAAACAGTTGTCAGTTGCAATGCACGCCCGAGTGCATGCATCATAAATACTTAGAGTTTGTTGTAGGGCATTGAGTTCGACTCGGTATGGTCGAAGCTGGCACTGAAGACTTGGCTCGTTTGTATTGGTTAAGTCAACATCGCGATTGTAGCTTGTGATTCTGACAACAAATGTCGTACTGGCAACGAAAGGAAAGTGTTTTCTGATTTTGTTAACTGAGAAGAATGGAAACAAAAGAAATATGTACGTAAGCTGAATTGGTGGGTGTTGGACTATATGTAATGACAATTGCAAAATGCTTCTCAGAGTTGAGCCAATACTCAGCGATCGAGGATCCTTTGCATATTCTATGTCCAGATTACAGATTAATAAATTTACATATTTTAGATTGATTAGTTCCTATTCCAGCCGCCGAGGGAGTATTTCCTCATTTTTAATTCTCTATCGGTTTGGCATGCTGGAGTTCCAACTTCACGTCGTCAAAATATTGTTTAGTGAAAGTGATGCCATAAGTTCTGCAGTGAAGGCATAACACTCGAAGCAGAGTGATGACGATGTGGTCCAAACACAAAAAATTGCACTTATTAATATTTGAGCTAATGACTAGCAAAATATTGTGAACTAAACGCAGGCAAAAAATGTATGTCGAATTCTCCATTACGATTAAGTCTCAATTTATGTAGCAATTGAAATCAAACCACATCGGAATTTCAAACCACTTCACTATGTTGTTTCTATTTATCAATTCTTCCCCTAATACTTTTGGTAATATTAAGAGTGGTAAAATTATACGACGCATAACATTCAAATAATATTCCTTGTTGACTGTTTGGCCGGTTGGAAGGAATTCATAAAGCACAACACCACGATAATCGAAGAAAACAGTCAACATGACCTTGATTTTTGAGCGACTTTGGCGTGGTTTTTTTGGTCTCGGCTCTCCTTTGGCACGATATTCGCTCGATTGATCGGTTGTTTCGGGGTCGTAAGCATAGATCCAAGTCTCATCACCAGTTCATGACATCCTGGTATACGGAAAGCATCGTTTCACACACTTCAACGCGACGCCTTTTTTCCAAAAAATTCAATGTTTTCGGTACCAGTCGAGATTTGACGCGCTTGAGGCCCAAAGCATCCTTCAAAATGGTATTGACTGAGCCTTTCGATAAGCCAACTTCATGGGCAAGGTCTCTAATCGTTAATCGATGGCTTTTCAACACCAAATCTTTGATTTGTTGGACGTGAGCTTCATCGGCTGAGGTTGATGGACGCCCAGAACGCTCTTCGTCTTCGACACGTTCACGGCCGGCTTGGAAATCACTATACCACATGTAAACATTTTTTTTAAACATAGCCTCATCATCAAAGGCTTTCTGCACCATCCTCAACGTATCTGCAGCAGAAAATTGATTCCGCAAACAAAATTTAATGCAAATTCTTTGCTCAATAAATTTCGACATCGCAAAAAACGAAAAACTCACTTTTAGCAGCTCACAAAACGACGCGTATCTCAAACACTATGAATATATTTTCACATGAAATTTCACATAGATGTCACTGACAGTACTACCAACCTAAAAAGAAAGAAAAATTTCCAAATCCTTCGACGCGCGCAGTTTAAATTCATATGTCACCTTATTTTTTGGACACAGTAGTATATGTGTGCACGAGATTAAAACGTTTGTGATCTCGTTTTATGAAGTTGTCTTGGCTGTAAGAAATCAACATGGCTTTTAAAAGCATTTTGGAGAAAGCACGAGCTCTATTTGTCGAGCTTCACGTTGAAGCTGACTGGCTGCCCATGGCTTGCATAACAAGACTCAAAGAGAGAACTCTGTTTATAGGGACTTACATTTCAAAAATTGCATCATGACACAAACTAAATTTCCAGCAGGTTCAAAAGCTCGTTTTTTTTTGGGAGATTTAAAATTTCCTCGATTCGGTGGAACTCTGTAATTTTAATACAAACTTCCCTTCCTCAGAAAACGTTTAATTTAAACTTGTGCTGAGTTATCACTGAAACATTTCTTACAAATTATTACTATTACTAGTGCTATTAAAGGATTAAACATTTAAAGAGGTTGTTTTGAAATGAGCAAATGAATGAAATTTTTGATGAGGCTTTGTTTTTTTTTTTTTTTGTATGCAAAATTTTAATTTGTTCGGTATAAACATTCTGAAAGACCACTGAACTTAAATCCTTGCCCAATGTTTTTTTCGAAAATATTTCACTTTCATCAAATTTGTTAGATTGCTTTTCTTTGAAAAAGATTTACCATTGCTCGGAATATTTAATTGTAATTATCTTAATGTCTGTTTAGAAAGGGTTACAAAGTACAAAGATTTCCACCACCTCTTCCTGCCGAGCTTGGAACTGTTCAGCATGAGATATTTTTCTTTCAAGAGGATTAAATTCAGCCAAGTTTTCTTTTGAGATTGTGATAGTTGTCATTTTTTTGGATGTTATTTTCTGGAAAGACCTCTAGACTTTGGTTCATGATAAGAAACCATAAAAGTGCTTAGCAAACTTAATCATGTATTTAAACTTTGTCATTTGATACGAAATTAATTGCCATATACAAGAGTTTCTTTTTACTGAAATATATTAACGATAAAAAAGCGTCAGGTTACAGCAAATCAGGTTTTTAACAAAAAAAAACTGGTGGCTCAATAATTTTCTAAAAATGTTTTTATGTGTCAGTGTTGTTGACGTCATTCTTAATCATGAGAAATGGTAAATGGAAATGTTGATCAAGAATCGGAGAAAGGGGCACATCACAATAGTCTTTATAGTTTATAACTAACTTAGCTTAGTCAATTGGCTTAATGGGGAGAGTACGATAACTTGGGCGCCAAAAATTGATAACGATTTCTTGTAGAGGGGTCAAAAACAATCATTTTTTACTATTTGAGGGGGGGTTTATCTGGCACCGTTTAGGAGGTAGGGGCAATTTAAAAAAATGACTTAAAAAGGAAAAAAAGAAGAAAAAACAACAACGGCAACACTTAGAATAAAGTACTACACCGGCTTTGAAAGCCAGAAACATGTTCTTTAATCCTGGGTTTAAATTAAATAGTAAACTTTAATAGTTTTTGAAAAATTCGCATGCAAACTCGAATTTTTGATAAAAAAAATCAAAAAAACAAGTTTAGATCAATTTTTTTTCAAAATTGTGAAATGAAGTGCCAAATTTGCTTTTTGTAGTCAATGCTTGTATCAACTCTGAATAGAACACAAAAACCGAATGGTTTTATGTCTTATAGTTTTTGAGAAAATTGAGATCTACTTAAACTATTTTTTGTTTTTTTTTGGTATTTACGGTGATCCGTTTAGTATAAATGTTAATGAGAGGTTCATCTTTGTTAGTAAAGCTAAGCAAATCATTTAGCGTTATCCAGAATGCACCACGTGGAGGTCGGAGGAGAATCAGACCAATTTCTTCCAAAAAAGCGATGCTCTTTTCGTTGGTCGGTACCAAATCCCCGAACGAACAAAATACCGAAAAGTTATTTAGTTTAGGATGGATTAGAGGATGCTTAGTCGCCATTGCTTATTCACAAAAAATAACACTCGATTCAGACTAAGGTTGAACACAGAATAAGCTTTACCACATGTGCATGAAAAAACCAACGGTAAAAAATTCAAAGTTTGATCGGTGATATTTTTGCATCATTATTAAGCGCATTCCATATTACATAAGTACACACAAATTAAATGAAGAGTATTCATGACATGGGCGCCTGCGAGGCAAAAAACGGGTACCCTTAGCGGAGCGACGAAGTCGCGTGAGCGTGGACTGACTACGGAAAGAAAGTTGAATTATTTTAACCCGCGAAGCGGGCCACCCATGTACTGTTGATTTAAAAAAAAACTATTGAGATAGACGCATGCCGGACATTTAATCGATTATTCATTCGGTTACCTTAAAGGAAGACCACTTAAATGTTCCAAAACAAAAATAGTAATTTTCAATTTTCTCAAAAACTAGAAAACATAAAACCATTCGGTTTATTGTGTTCTATTCAGAATTGATACGAGCATTGACTAAAATAATAAAATTTGGCACTTCGTTTCACAATTTTGAAAAACATTGGTCTTAACTTGTTTTTTTGATTTTTTTTATCAAAAATTTGAGTTTGCATGCGAATTTTTCAAAAATTGTTAAAGATTACCATTTAATTTAAATCCAGGATTAAAGAACGTATTTCTGGCTTTCAAAGCCGATATAGTACTTTATTGTAAGTGTTGCCGTTGTTGTTGTTTTTATTTTTTTTTTCATTTTAAGTCATTTTTTTTAAATTGCCCCTACCTGCGAGATAGACCACCCCCCCCCCCTCTTCCCATAGTAAAAAATGCTTGTTTTTGACCCCTCTACAAAAAACCGATATCAATTTTTGGCGCCCAAGTTATCGTACTCGTGCCGGCTTAATAAACATACTAGCGCTGAAACTTTTGCAAGTAAAATTGAACAATGCAATAAAATGAACGGCAGTGTTTATATTTAAACATATTTTTGTATCTACCTGAACTTTTTGACTTTTTGTAGGCACCGCCGAGGTGGACATTTGATGATATTACTCACGTTTTACTGAAGTCTTATTAGGTTTAAATAAAAATACCATCACCATTCACTAAAATATTGCATTACTATTTTGATAAACGATGACCGCTCTTGTTGGAGGACCAGTTGGAAATCGGTTTCTGGGACACTGAACTGTAGTTATACATTCGTTTTATTATTAATAATCCTTCTGCTAAAATAACAAACGAAATGAAATATTTAACAACGTAATCACTCTCATCTGTTCGCGATTATCCAACCGCTCTTGCCTTAACATATTCATCCTTCAACTTTGTTATAATCTTCGCGTTTTATGGTCCAAATCACCGCTTACAGCGTCCGTGCCATAATTCTAATGCTCAAAACTTTTCTCAAGCAAAAACTTTGCTAATGCTTAATTCTCTCCACACAGTCCAACTTTATGAGTTCATTACAAAGAAAGGTCAACAATAATCTGGATTTCGGTTGAAATTTCTCAGTCCGTAGGCCTAAACGCCACCGTCGTCTGCACAACCCCACCCACCTGCTCGTTCCATCTGAGAAATCCCTTCGAGCGTCCTTAAAATATTTCATACCTCAGCATAGAAGAAAATATTCAACCCCAAAGCCAACCTACCGAGTGAAATGCATTCCGCAATCCAAGAGGCGAATCAAATATTTGAAATATTAAGAATCTGTGTCTCATTCCTGTCTCACATCCTTCGAATGAACCCTACACTGCTTCTGATTCTTCTTTAGATGGCATAAGGACATCATCATGATGCTCCCGTAGTAGCAATTGAAGAGACAAAAGAAGGCCGAAAATTTTCCGTCGATATAAACATTACAATCCCCTCTGTAACTCCTCAGTGAAAAGTGAGGCCTGCCTTTCCTCTGGCTATCCGTGTGAATGCTATAGTCTCGTCAATGAACACAAGCGCACATTCACATTCTCACCTATACACGGCGGAGGAGGAACACCACGTAACTTGTGCCATACATCAAGGATTTTACGAACGTAACATCGGTTTGAAATAGGCTGAGAATAATAATATTTGATCCCCCGAAACAGTTTTTGGCCAAGTGCCAAGATTTCGTCCTCCTCTGCTGCTGCTACAACACTAGTCCTGCTGCTGAGGCAGCACAAATAAAAAAAAAAAAAGGAGTAGAAATCGAGACGAAAAATGCCACATAGTGCTCGAGCCAGAGTCGAGTATTGCGATGGCCTATCCGACAAGAGTATGCGAAATGAAAAGTGAGCTTCAACCATCCATCCACCCACCCACCACCACCACATCACACAGCACATTCTTGCGCTACACAAACTAGGCACAGCAGAGATGCCACTTTTAGCCTATGCCCGAGAATTATTGGAGGGTTTGGTCTGGTTTGGTTTGGTTTTGTGTGGACACATACATTTGGGTATAGATCCATCGTTTGGTTTTCGGGGATTGGCCCATGGACGCTCATGGATTTTGGCTGACTGAAAAGAGTCGAGGGTGGAGGATGTGTCCCACCTCCTGCAAACGGAGACCGATTTATCCATTTGCCTTCGGTTGGAAATGTGCATTTGTAGCGTCGAGAGCGACGTTTATTTGCACTCGACTGCATTGGATGTAGTGGAAACCTTTAGAACTGTTCCCCAAAATATATCTGCCTCTATGTGGGTATTTGTGTATATTTATATACAGATATATGTATTTTTTTTTCTGCCTAGAATCCTTTTAATTTTCGAACAGAGCTCCAGAGATGGGGATAGGAAATTGTTTTAGTTTCGACTTGTTTTTGTTATCCTTTATTTTTATTCCTTCCAACTGTTAATGTATTTTGTAACTTGGAAAGGAGACTGAAACACGAATCAAGGAAAAGGAATGTGAATGAATGTGGCATGTAAATGTTATGGAAGGTTAGAGAATTGTTTAAAAGCGGTTCGTTTTTAGTAAATAATTAAATATTGAGAATTTAATAAAATAAGATTTACAGTGAAAGTTTGCATATAAAAATATAAGTAATCGGAAAAAGGGATCTTAAGCCTAAAGCCAAAACGTGGACCATTTCCAAAATACTACCGATAAGAAAACAATGAACGTCTGTGGATTCAAGACAATCTACCATAAAATTCATACTAATTTGACTCTGATGCTTTGACGAATAACTGAAGCCCTAGCTTCTGAGCGTACGATTCAATTGTATTATTAATGAAATCACTTTAATGGGATAGGCTTTCAATTTGTATATGAACCTTTCTCGTCTTTGAGCTTGTTTTTTGTTTTGCTCATATATTTGAATGTTTAACCTTTCGTGATCATACTCTTCCGTATCTTGGCGCTGTAAGCAACATCATGCACAATACTACATAGCCGTGATTTTTTCTTCATTTGGTTTCAATCTTTCGGCTACGTTGAGCTAATGATTCGTCAAAATCCCAGCTAAGACTGGAGGATTTCTCTATAGACCTCTTCGCCTTCCAAGTCTTGATTATCTTAATCAGAGTATGCAAGTTCCTCCAAAGGATATATTTTCTAGGCCTCAACAGATTTGTTTAAGAGAATTTGGTCCGCTCAAAATCTACTCTTGTTTTTCTTCTGGATGAACAAAGAGCTTGATGAAAAATAATGAGACAGGCCTCTTGATGGTTATGGAGAAAGCGATTAATGTGGATATTCATCAGATTTCCTTATAAAAACTTAGTTAGGACGATTCCGAAAATTATATTAATAAGTGGGAGAAGAGACGGCTTTTTCGTAGGAGCTGGGCGGGGGTCCTATTCATTTCTTTATATTCAAAATCGTTCAATTTTGACTGCCTTTTGTGGGTAAACTTGACGGCTTTTGGAGAAGGCTCTTGGTATTTCCTTTCACAGGTTTTAAATCTTATTTTTTCCTGTTTGCCTGTTTTCCCAGTAAAAATCCACTTTATGGAAAAGTTGGTTTGAAGCATTTTATAATTATATATTTTGTATATTAAATATTCTGATAAAATTGTGAATATCAATCCTCCTGTAAGGATCATTGAACTAGGTTGTTGAAAAAAA
Organism: Orthonevra nobilis; assembly: GCA_963555765.1. Classification (NCBI taxonomy): domain Eukaryota; kingdom Metazoa; phylum Arthropoda; class Insecta; order Diptera; family Syrphidae; genus Orthonevra; species Orthonevra nobilis. The sequence continues at coordinate 16,511,778 of OY743227.1, read as the reverse complement.
GATGAAAACATTCTGAACTTCGACTTCGATTACAATCTTTGTAAAAATTTACCACAAAAGAAATACTTGTGGCAGTGCAGACATCTTAAGACTTTATTGAGGTTTCTTTGGCACCTAGATTTAAGTCTCGTCTAGTCACGGTTTATTCTTATCTCAATTCAGACTCATGTGCATAAATATGGAAGAAAGTCACTTGCAACTTATTTTTGTTGTATAATTAGGAAAGAACATTTCTTAATTTCCTCCTTGTAAATTTTCTAACCTACTGCTAAGGTATGTTCTTTTAATATCTCCATATTTATGAAGCTATCGATACGGGTGAGGTGACCATCACAGGCGAAAGTCTAAAATCCAAGGACCATAGTCGAGACGACGCAGGTTTTCTTCAGCAGAACTTATGAAGTTCATTTTTTTTGTCTTCAAAAACTTGCCGTCTGAGAATTTTTTTCTTTTTTTTTTTGACTAAACCAAAGGATATCAACGGTAATTTATTAATCAGCCGTCTGTGACAGGACTGTATTTCCTGAACCAATTGCAATTTCCACAGAGTGCTGTGGCTGTTACAGCACCAAATAATAAAAATAATATCAAGTTAACATAAAGGGGGGTCGCCAAACGGAAAACGATTTCTATAATATCGCCACTCAATATTATAACAATAATAGTATGACCTTCCTCTTGATGGCGGCCGAATTATAATTTTAAAAAATGAAAAAATAAAGATATACGTTTAGTCGTACATAGGTGCGAAGCTATGACTACTAAAATTGAAGATATGCGAAGTGCTGCATACTGAACGGTGATGCGGAACCCTTCGTGTGATAGCTAAACTTGCACTTAGCTATTTAGTTATGACATGTGAGATGAGGTCTTTATTTGTTTTGAGATCTCATATAAGCCCTGCATAGATCATTAAATATATAATTGAGGAGGAAAATGGTTTTTTACGGTAAAATATCGGCGGAAATGTTGGGAAACATTTGTCTAGAACCTTCAAGTGATTGAGCAACATAACAGTAATTGTAAACTACTTTTTTGCAAATAAAAATTCCAGTTTTCGAAATTAGTTAATAAAAGTTCTTTGGAACTGAAGTACATAGTTAAAGTACCAATATCAACTTCAACGTTCGATACAATTTATAATAATCTCTTTTTCACATACTGTCAACCACAAAAGCCTCAACTCTTCACAACAAAGAAGTCTTCACATAGCCTTCCACGGATAACAATACCGGTCGGTTCTACATCAAGAGGCTTCATCAAACTAAATCAGTGGAAAAAAAAATCCAAAACCGTTTCTCTCAACAACCTTGAGGCCTTGAAAATAGTAGATACACTTTATTTCGTGCCCTAAGGATTCCAAATAAAATGCATGTTAAACAAAAAGGACGAAAATGTTACGAAAAAAAAAATAAATAAAATCAGGACACAAATTGTCCCGGTTCAGGAGAGAAAAGTTCAATAAATGACAACCGTAGACCGAAAGTTTTACTGTGCATGGCACAGTGAGCCTGTATCTTCTTCGTTCTCGCCATCCAATAAGAAAAGACAGGCAGGCAGGCAGGCAGGCAAGCAAGGAATATTTGTACACAGAACACCACATGAAGCATTGAGGCAAATGACATGACAGTTTGGAAATCCTTTTGTATCCTTAGTATCCCTTTCGAGATCCTGTATCTAACTACTTTCTCTGCTTGACTATCCCATGCATCTCTGTCTGGTTTTGTATAAGTACGTGCTAGTGTATGCGTGTATCTGTGTTCCTGCATAACAATGTGCATCTGAAAGAAAATAAACTACTGAAATGGAAATTGCCTCAAAAGCATAACCGGATGCGCTAAAAGGAAATATGGAGATATGCCGCCCGTCGCGTCATGGTCCTCCATTTCTACCACTGCCTTCGCCTATACACATTGAAATGGTGTTTTGCAAAAAAAAATATAGCGGAAATATATTCTACTCAGAATTCAGCGAATGGCGCTTACATTTCTAACAGGATGTAGGAGAAATTATACGATGTCGCCTCGATGCTTTCGTTTTCCATCTCAAACACAAAAATATACAACGGCGACACCGGCAAACAGAGTTCGAGAATTTTTGCGTCTTTAATGTCCTTACGGGGAAATATGATGCTGCAGTTTGTAAATTGTCTTTGAATGTAATCTTTGTTCAGGAATCATATTTGATGACTTAAACTTAAACTTAAAAGTTTTGTACTGCGAAACAACTTGTGCTTCGGTATAACTTTATTTGTTGAATATTTTTAAATTGACTAAACTTACCATTGTTGCGATTGGTTGTCTCCTAGATCAAGCTTTCAATCCATGTTTCATATCTGCAAGTGGACAACAGAAAACTTGTTTAAGTAAAACAATACGGTAATTGCTAAACAATTAAAAATTGATTCTTACATTAAGCAATAATAAGAGTGAAGCTCTTAGATAATTGTTGTTGTTGAAACAAATGAACTTGAAACTTTCCCTTCAAGTCGTAAAAACGAGCTATTAGAATAATAATCATGTAAATGAGGCAGAAACCAGGATAAGGAGAAAAATATTTCCATTAATTTATTAAATATTTATTCTTATATTTATGATGAATCAAAATGATTTCAAACCATTATGTTATATAAAAAGCTTTAAACATGGTTTTAGTTTAATTCTTTCATACTTGAGATTCTAGATATCAATTTTGTAATTTTTGCCAGTGGTTTATTGGTCCAACAATGCAAAAGTCAAAGGTAGTTGATGAATCATGCTTAGTTCAGAAATTCAAAAGGTTTTTTTCCTTTGGAATTCAGATAATTTATTTGATAATTCTTGATGCCAACGAAATTTTGATTTTTTTTTAAATTATCTTATGGTGGACATTTTTTTAGCAAATCTGATAAAACAGGCGAACTTCCCCCTTCTTGTTGAAATCGTACAAAGTTGATTGGAAATCTGTTTAATCGTAGTTCTGAGAAGCAATATTCCCTTGGCATATTTAAATGATGGTCTCCAATAACTGTCTAGCATAAAAATGGAGTTTGGGACGGTTTCGTGCTCGTCTACCATTTTCTGGCGTAATTGTTTTGTACAAACTGAAAGATTTCAGTGGAAAGACCTTTGAGTCGTTAGAAGAGTTAACCAGCCTCATGATGTTCCATCTGCTCGGAGGCGTGCCACCAAACGTCCAGTGAACTCCTTTCAGTTCGTTATGGCCGACTCGAGTGCATGATAGTGGAATTTTTTGTAATGCGTTTCATCATCCTAATTATTCATTCCATTTTCATTACTTTTCAATAATAATTTATGCATTTGAAAAAAAAAAGAAATAGGTAATATCTGTTTCATCAGCTACCCTGAATTGGCCATTTCGCAGTTTATGATGATGGGTGATAATCCCAGCGCCGACCTCAAATCCAAAATTGCGGCATCAACATTCTAATAATAAATTTTCAAACTGTTTCAATTTTCACCTGCTTCAGTAGCACTTTGTACGCCTCTTTATTGATTCCCCCAATCAAATGATCTTGATCATCAACTCCATTCATTATGTACCATCCGAAGGTCATTACAGAACCGCCACCTTACTGGAGAGCAGGAACAACACAGTAGATGACAATTTCCGTTTAGCCCTATGTCGAACTGGTAGTTATGCAACAAATATCTCGAATTTGGATTCACCGCTCCTTACGACCCGTTTTTTGTCTTCCTTGTAATATAATCATCGGTATCACTGGTTGGATTACTCGAGACGCTTAATATGATCTCAATGTCCATAGTATTGCGTATTATTTGCTTAACTGGACACAACTATGACTACCGTAAATTGTGGGTACTGCTCTAAAGTTGCAAGTTGGAGCAATCACGGAGAACATTGATCTATAAGAAGGGAGGCGAGTGTCCAGCATTTAAAGATCAGGGAGCAGTTTAGGATAACGAAATCTCGCGTCAAGAGTTACATCCGGATGTTTTTCAGCAAAGATGAGCATATGGTAGCAAGTTTTAAGCCAAGAACGCAGTGTGAACCTTCTCGTAACCATTACACCGTTGAGAAAATGTGAAGTTGCTTTGTATCAGAAATATGTTTGTATCTACTTAGTTGACATCAGGCATAAAAAGTGACGGGCTTAGAAGGCGACTGTCATTATCCTCGAGTTTTGGAGAGTTCGAATCACATAAAAAAATATCCATTAAACGAATAGTTTTGCTTATTTCATTTTAAGAATTCTTACGCATGAAGTTCAACGCTAAAATTGCGCAAATTTTATACTTTTTTTTAAAAAAAAAAATATAGCCTCTTTTTATTTTCAAAAGTCATAATTTTTTTTTTGCTGTTCACGTCACACGTACTCGCTTTTTATATTCAAAAAAATATGAGAATTGCGTTTGTTATTCTTTAAATTAAAGTAATTAAAGATGCGCCATGAATTTTACAAATTTGTAGTAAACAAATTCTTGCTTACAATATATTTTATCCAAACTGCAAAATTTGTGAGGCATTTTGAAGAAGTCTGTGAAAAAGAAGCCACAATTACAAATTTGCATTTATGGCTTAAAAGAACAAATTTGTAGCTATGATTGAATAGGCCACCAGCACAATTTGAAGGTTGCTGGTCTTAGTAAATGACCAATCCTCCAAGATAATGCGATATCGCTTCCCATGAAGTGCACTTTCTCTTATTCTTCTCAGTCAATTGCCAATAATTTGTTCGGATTCACAAATGACATATCATTGCAAGGTAATGAGAACTACGAAGTCAGACAATTTATTATTTTAATATATTCAAACCTGCTACGCTATGCAATAAAATTGTGAGCGATACCAGTAATATGCTCGCACTCCCACCCACCCATTATCTATGACCTTTCCCATGATTCCAATCCGCGTCCAATCAACTAACTTCAAGTTGACCACCTGACATCTGTAAAATTCGCATAATGTGGTCAGTAATTGTTCACATTTGGTCAATTTGCTGATTACTTCATGCTAGAACTTCCATCGCGCGGCCTCTGTGTACGTTTAACATTAGAATGGAATTTATGCCAAACAAAGCTGTCAGCAAAATGTCAAATGCAAGTTGTGCGGAAACAGATATTTTCTAAAATCCACTACGTGACAACATCGATGAGCGTTTTTCCCCACATGCCGCACCCCCATCTGATAAAATGCCAATAAATTCGCTTGAAATGAACTGAATACCGAAAAAGTTCAATCGAATGGCAGCGACAAGGACGACTCCACCACTCGGTTGTTTGCATTTTTGATGTTTGACATTAAATTTGAATCGTGCCTGCGGTTTAATCAAATAATTCTGCCAACGAGCAATGTTCGACGAGTAGTATTTTGGGGCGTTCATTTCATGTATGAGTACGCAAATGAAAAAAAAAAAAACTTTCTAAATGCATTTCCGGTTGGGCAATCAGATATATTTTTCTTGTGGAATGACACACGGTTGCAAACCACAGACGCGGCCAACTTTATTAAGTGTTTTCATCATTATCAAATATTTGGTGAATAAAAGCTGTGGCACTCTCAGTCAGGAAATAATTCGTAGTTGACTTTATTGGGAGTTATGTCACTGGCTTTAGAACAGCAGTTGAATTTTGAGTCTGTCCGCGTGTCTCTGGCTACACTATCTAGAGCATACAGGCGAGTTACATAAGGTTTTCTACGGAATGCCTTCAACATCTTCAGCTTTATAATGGAATTAAAACATGCATTCATCATATTATATATTTTTGATGGATCAGACGCGACAAGTTTGGATTGAGAGCTTTGCAAAGCTTCATTAACAATTCGTATTTCTTCTGCTGTTCACATCACATGCGTACATTTTTATCCCGTCATAGACTAAATCAAGCATTTCACATTGGGTACAATTTACACTGTTTCGTTATCAAAAACTTTAGAAAAATTTCATTCTTCTGGTCAAGACTATTATTTTATAGTATTATTATGTGTAAGATTTGAGTAAAGGATAAATTCGAATTGCTTACAACTATAGGGAAGCCATTCTCGATGCGGGTTCCTAGGTAACTTAATTAGCATCTTAGCAACCACTGCGTGGTGAACTAACGTACGTATGCCTCGAACTAATCCGATAGTTGAGCGGAAAACTATCCCCACGCAGAATAAAGTAGATATTGCTGCAATCTTGGAACGACTATGGATAGATTTGAGTAAAATAAAAAGGAACGAACCCGACATACAACTTTTATTTAACAGTTCTTCGATGTCAAGATCCGCAAAGAAAGAAAACTCTATAATATCAGTTTATCAAATTCGCACATGTCCTCACCAACGAAACTGAAAACGTCATGAATGAGCAACTTTGCAAAACTCTTGGACGGAGTCTATGAAGCTTGTGTGAAGTACGGACTTAAGTGCTAAGACTGGAAAAGAAAACAAAGTGGTCCAATGGAACAGTCAACACAAAAGGACAACAGATAACGAATTAAGGCACTAAAGCACTCCGAGGAAACTCTTCTGCATCCAAGCAGAAGACTCTTAAAGGACCATTGCCTACAAAAAACATCAAGAGTTTTTATTCACATTACCGCAGTGTAAGACAGAAAACAACTGAGACTTTGCCACAGTATTGTGCAAACGATCCCTAGCATTTCGCAACACACATCGGCTAGTATCAGATTGGTTTCCAACTCCGGTAAAAAGACATCAACATCAACGAATTTCAACTTGATACTCAATATTTAATCGTTGAGTTCAAATACACATGACCTTTTTTATGGCACAACGCCCAAAGCGATGTACTGTGCAGTTCTTATTCCTTATTCGCAAACAGATCCTGCGTCGGCGACGGACAGATGACTATCTGGAAATATGTCCAGCTGTTGAGATTCTAAGTCGAGATTCAAACTTCGAAATGAAGTCTCTTCTTTAATTTGATATTATTCCCAATGGAACCATTGACCAGATGCTAAACAATTATATAAAATTATTCAGATCAAAAACTATCCAAAGTAAAATGCTTGAATAATTTTGTTGGTATATGCGCTAGAATCTGGTTTCTTTTCCCACTTATTTCAGTTTATCATCAGGTTCAACTCAGAGCACATCAAGCATATTCGTGCTGTGGATCTAAAATGCAATCCAAAGTTAATAGCACCAATTATAACCCGTACATGTACTTCCAACTATATTCTTGTCTTGAGGGGTTAAAAATGGCATCAGTGAAACTAATTTATAAGGCGGGAAAAAAAAAGTTCTTAAGAATCGCCCGATACGAATTTTTCTGGCGCTCGACAAAAATTAAGAAGAAATGAAGGAAATAATAAGCATGTCAACCACGGTCAATTGTGATCCAAAAATATCCAAATCCAAAAACGCTCTGCCATGAAAAACTATTCAGAAATTTGAAAAAGAAAGTCAAAGTCAAATTGTTAAATAGCTCAAGCCAATAGCAGGGAATACTTAAAGGGGTTCCACAAGAATCCATACTAGGACCACTTATTTTCATCATCTACGTGAATGAAATGTTTTCGATTTTGAAAAAGAGAACACTTCGACATAAAGAATCTGTGCAAAAGACTATGAAAATAATCTTATGCTTTATAGCATTTCACGTCATTCCGGGTACTCGAACAAGAACTATTCGCAGGTCGAATCAGTATCACAATATTTGAGAGCTACCTGTGATAATACTTCGCAGTATATTATTCATTACTTGCTGTTGGTTCCAAATCGTATTTTTTAATCCTTATGAGAGCGAAGTATGGACAACTATATGACGATCGACAATTAAACAAAGAGCTGTGGTTGTTCTCAGTTAAAGGGTACTTCGGTTTTTAAATACTTAGCCAAATATATTTAGATTAACGTTATAAAAAACTTTTAAACGTTAATGTAGATACAAGGCGAAGAGAACAAAATGTTTTACAGCGACCGGGAACACATAGTTCATATGGACGACAACAGCTTGAATATGTAGTACATTTTCTGCAGTTATTATTTAATAGAACTAAAATCAGAGAAAAAAGGACCTTCTTGTTCTCTGAACAAAGACCTGTTCAGACCCATAAATGTAAATTTTTATGAACATCCAACCAAGAAATAAATGAAATTTTCTCTTTACCCAATTTCGACATAAAAATCACTCGATTGAATAAAATATTGGACAGTACTGAATTCGTTGAATGACATACGCGTGGCACTAGTCATAGCTATGCTCTCCCATTTTCTAGACCAATATCGCATGCAATACTGGCGTTTCGATATTCTAATTTAGAATCTGCCAATAGCAAAGTATAATTAATAAAAATCGATTCGGGTTGCCGATTAAAATAATTTCGTATTCTATCAAATGCAAATTAATTTAGGGCAGCCAACCCCGACACATAATTCAAGTCGAATTCCCATTCATAGTTTTTCGCACCGTGGTCCGCGGATGTGTACTCGTATCTACGAGGTCGTCCCCAAAACATTATCCCATAATCAGGTATGCAATTATATAAAATTACTCAAAATATCCTGCTGACTCAGTTGGTATCTCTAATGACTGAACATTCAGCAGGCAAACACATGCGAGTGGATCCTATTTAGGTAAGTCGACATGTTAAACTTCTATGGTCGACTGAGTGTTTTATGAAAATTTTAATTCCTTTATTATATCTCTCATTTGCACCGGTTGCACAATAAAATAACACCCAGGATAACACACATCTGCCCATTCTCTCGACCACATTATCCGAATGTACAAAAGGATGCGAGATAATTTTGTTATGACCAACAAGCCCGTGTGTGTGAATATATTTTGGTCTGGCCGGACTATGGCACAATTATCCGGAATTAAATCTGATAAAGGTTGTCGACATGGGGCGAGAAAGACGAGAAGGAGAATTATTCAATTTGGCTGGTACCCCAAAGGACATTCCATTAGCTGAGCAATCTTTCAATTTAGGTCATTCGCTATGCTTCAATTAATCGTCGCGTGGAATCTATTATTTTCATTTAACTTTACCCATGTTTCTTGCTTAAAAGGGAAAACTTTTCGCCTGTTCCTCCTTACACTACCATTCGCTCTCACCTTATTCATTATTTTTACGATTGTTTTTTTTTTTTTTTTTTAACTTGAATCTATGCCTCTTGACTAGGTATCTTTAAGGATAAGAAAGGAAAAAATAAAAAGGAAAACTTTTCCCTTAGAACAAATAAAGTTTTTGTTCTCGATGAATTTTTTTGTTTTTTTGAATTGCCGTCCTTGCAAGGATACCTTCCGTTCATAGTGTGTATCATCTCGAGCGTCGCGAATTATTTTCCGCAAAGTAAAATTTCACACAAAAAAAAAAAATCCGACAAACGAAAAATTCCATATCCTTTCTATGCAATTGCATCGTAAAGTCGGCTGAGGACGAAGGGACACCTACATGGGGATACAAAAATAAAATTAACAAAAAAGAAGAAAAACAGCACTATACGTAGGCAAATTCAACCAAAAGTATATCAAAGATGATCCCTTGCTGAGAATGGTGTGTGCAAAAGGAGGAAAGGTCCTGTCTATTCTATCTTTTTCTTTTTTTTTTGGTGTGTGTGCGAGGATGTTTTTTTAGCCGAAATTAGAGTGGAAAGTTTTTCTATATATTTTCTGGTCGCTATTCTTTGTCTGTGTTTACCGCCTCGGCCGTCCCGCAAACAAATTGAAAACCTTTGTCCTTTTTCGGGTTGCGTTGTGAAAAGAAAAACTTTTATAATTTTATTCAAAGTAACGCGAACACTTCCTTTTTTAGTTTTTTGTTAATTTTTTGTTTTTTTGAGGCACTGTAATGGAACTGAGGTCGGTCTTTGGACGAATAGTTGAGCATTGTTATTAGAATGTAATAAGTTATACTTGTGGCTAGAGTTGAGGTTCTTCTCTATTTTTCTTTTGCTTTTAACATTGTTAGTTAAAAAGTTGATTGTTGTTTCTTTTTTTTCGAGGCTAGTCCCTTGCGTCGTCGTCCTGAATATGTGAGTAAAACTATTCCAACAGAGGGTGGTAATTATTTTCGTCTGTCATTAAAATTCAAATGAAATACTGCGCGAACTAGCGAAAGGAGTCGGATAATTTACGAGGAATTGCATTGAACTAAAGCGTGGTAAGTAGATGTGCATCAGTCGGACGTTCTTTCTTATCACAGCAGGAACATTCTTACAAACTCCAATAAAAGTCCATTAATTTTATAAGAAAACAATCCTCAACTTCTTAGTTCCAGAATCGCTGCTGTAGATTTTTTGGAATTATGGCTATATTCTAATTCAAATAAATTCAATGGGTTTGGATTTCCCATGCACTTTTTTCAATACGAAATTCCTTTAACGTGCAGAGCCCTTCCTATGGACTTAATCCTTGTATTTTTCGTTGTATTTTTCGTTGCAAAGCCAACAACAATCTGTACGCCTTATAATTAAAAAAGCTTGGATAGTAAAATGGAACGAGACCCCTTTTTCGTCGAAAAACATAGCACCCGTCCCATGTTCGGCATCATAACATACACAAAAGGGACAAAGATTTGGCTTAGTGAAGGTACTTCATAGCTGCCACAAGGCAGTCACTACACTTCGCTTATACTCCTGATACTAATACTATCTGATCTACACTGACGATTTGAAACTATTTGTGAACGTAAAATTTATTATTGATTCTGAAAACAAATAATTTCCAGTCATATTCGTTAACTCAACTCTCTTAGCCTTATAGCTTCCCTACAGCTCAAGGCGCAACATCAGTTGGCCTTTTGTTTGATGCTTTTCAACCTGGATGCTTGACTGACATCCGTGAAATTGCATTTTTAGGAGCGGTTCGGGTGTTGTCTGTCCAAAATGTCGATTCCCATTTGGTGGAAAAAGACATCGAATCAAATTCGTCACATGTAAAATGAAAATAATTGTTGTGTCGGTCAATCTTTGTATAAGTAAAGCAATAATAATAATATGCCCAAGGCCTGTGAGTCTTGACTACATGAGGTTTAATCACGCTTTTGGAACAGGTTTCATATGGTGGTAGAAATTGATAGGCAGCAGCAAAGAAGGAAGAAATTGGGCACCAATATATAACCAGGATGATTAAAGTCCAAAAAATTTGGCTCTATACACTTCTGGGTTTCTTTTCTGTCAAACGCCATTGTATACGCAATGCCTTTACGTAAAAAAATTCCCCGTAAAGGATGCTTGGAGCCATTGTACGGCTGAATGATTCGAAACCCTTCGTGAGCGTGTCCGCATTCGTACTCGCACTTGTCCCCTTTTATTTAATCTCAAAAAAGATAATTTTTATCAACAGGATGCAGGCTTCAATTATCAACAATTTTGGATTGATTTTATAGCCAGTAAATGACTCTCCACGTCTTGATTGAGTGCGTTTCTATTTAAACTTATACAGAACCATAAATCTTTATTTGTGGAAAAAAATAGTTTGATCAACAAATTATGGACAACAGATTCCCTGCCTTTCCCTTTCCAATGACACTGAATTAAATTTCATAATCATTTTTTCAACAGGTGTTTACCACAAGCAATTCTCGTGTGAAATAGCAGTTCCTTCCTCTCACAAATAACACCATCGAAATAAATAAAAAGGAAGTTTATCTAAATTTATGAAAAACATGCTCACAGCTCAAATGAACACGGATGTGAATTACATGCGATTAGCTCGCCGGCCGCACACACATCACGAGACATTAAGTGCTGAATAATTAAATCCGGAATAGTGTTTGCTTGATAGGCTTCATAATATTTGTTGCTTTCACACGCTGTGTTCCACACAAAACCGTCGTCGTCGATGGACTTGAGCCAAGACTCTCGGCTTCTCGAAAAGATAAAATACAATTTACACCCGACAAACACCAATAAGTAGCGCATGCATGTTGAATGAGAATGCCGTGCAGCAGGACGTAATCAAGAAAAAAATAAAAAACTTTTTTGCGTCAAGTCCTGCACAGTGGTTCGTTCGCTGGTGCTTCTTCTCGAGGCTTGCCATTCGAGTGCCAACACACTACCCGCTGGTACCGCTTTAGTTCTGTTGCCAACCATTTGGCTAACCAAAATGGTTTATTTCCTCCCCAGTGGTCGTGTGTTTGTGGGCAAATATTGAAATAAATTGAAGGAAGCATTATAAGGCTATTTACGTTCTGTTTAAATCTATTCATGAGACAAGTCCTTTTTTTTGGCATATGGAGAGGAGGCCCTCATTGTTTCGTTATGTTTCATGTTTTTCCACATTTGACGGCCAAGCCATGCACAGAGAGCCTTGGGCTCGAAAGGATTTTCTCACAACAATTGTTAGTATTGGATGAGAGCCAGGTTCAGCTATCCATGGTTCCCCTGGTCGATGATGTTTGTTTACAAAATGTTAAGTTAACGTTTATCCTCAAATAATGTTAGGCTGTTGTTCGGCAAGTTGAGGCCATGCCAAGTATAGGTTATTTATGGGTTTTAAATTGTGCTGTTGATCTTAACGGAGGTTTTGTAAAGAAAAATATCGAGAAAGGCAAAAACTGCCTTTTTTCATCTTTTTTTGTGGACTATAGCCCACGATTTTAAATTGCACTTTTTTCACAATTTTGAGTTTCATCTTAACTGTTATAGTTTTCCTAACAGAGGCTTCAAGCTGAGCATATATATAGTGAAATTTAGAAAAACAACCTTTTGTAAAGGGAAATATCGAGAAAAAAGGTTGAGGCAAAAACTGCCTTTTTTCATCTTTTTTTGTGGACTATAGCCCACGATTTCAAATTGCACTTTTTTCACAATTTTGAGTTTCATCTTAACTGTTATAGTTTTCCTAACAAGGGCTTCAAACTGAGCACACATATAGTGAAATTTAGAAAAGCAACCTTTTGTAAAGGGAAATATCGAGAAAAAAGGTTGAGGCAAAAACTGCCTTTTTTCATCTTTTTTTGTGGACTATAGCCCACGATTTCAAATTGCACTTTTTTCACAATTTTGAGTTTCATCTTAACTGTTATAGTTTTCCTAACAGAGGCTTCAAGCTGAGCATATATATAGTGAAATTTAGAAAAACAACCTTTTGTAAAGGGAAATATCGAGAAAAAAGATTGAGGCAAAAACTGCCTTTTTTCATCTTTTTTTGTGGACTATAGCCCACGATTTCAAATTGGACTTTTTTCACAATTTTGAGTTTCATCTTAACTGTTATAGTTTTCCTAACAGAGGCTTCAAGCTTGGCATATATATAGTGAAATTTAGAAAAACAACCTTTTGTAAAGGGAAATATCGAGAAAAAAGGTTGAGGCAAAAACTGCCTTTTTTCATCTTTTTTTGTGGACTATAGCCCACGATTTCAAATTGCACTTTTTTCACAATTTTGATCTTCATCTATACTGTGCTATTTTTCCTAACAAGGGCTTCAAACTTAGATTTATAAAAACAACCTTTTGTAACGGGAAATATCGAGAAAAAAGATTGAGGCAAAAACTGCCTTTTTTCATCTTTTTTTGTGGACTATAGCCCACGAGTTAAAATTGCACTTTTTTCACAATTTTGAGTTTCATCTTAACTGTTATAGTTTTCCTAACTAGGGCTTCAAACTGAGCACACATATAGTGAAATTTAGAAAAACAACCTTTTGTAAAGGGAAATATCGAGAAAAAAGGTTGAGGCAAAAACTGCCTTTTTTCATCTTTTTTTGTGGACTATAGCCCACGATTTCAAATTGCACTTTTTTCACAATTTTGAGTTTCATCTTAACTGTTTTAGTTTTCCTAACAGAGGCTTCAAACTGAGCATATATATAGTGAAATTGTGAAAAACAACCTTTTGTAAAGGGAAATATCGAGAAAAAAGGTTGAGGCAAAAACTGCCTTTTTTCATCTTTTTTTGTGGACTATAGCCCACGATTTAAAATTGCACTTTTTTCACAATTTTGAGTTTCATCTTAACTGTTATAGTTTTCCTAACAAGGGCTTCAAACTGAGCACACATATAGTGAAATTTAGAAAAATAACCTTTTGTAAAGGGAAATATCGAGAAAAAAGGTTGAGGCAAAAACTGCCTTTTTTCATCTTTTTTTGTGGACTATAGCCCACGATTTAAAATTGCACTTTTTTCACAATTTTGAGTTTCATCTTAACTGTTATAGTTTTCCTAACAGAGGCTTCAAACTGAGCACATATATAGTGAAATTTAGAAAAACAACCTTTTGTAAAGGGAAATATCGAGAAAAAAGGTTGAGGCAAAAACTGCCTTTTTTCATCTTTTTTTTGTGGACTATAGCCCACGATTTAAAATTGCACTTTTTTCACAATTTTGAGTTTCATCTTAACTGTTATAGTTTTCCTTACAGAGGCTTCAAGCTGACCATATATATAGTGAAATTATGAAAAACAACCTTTTGTAAAGGGAAATATCGAGAAAAAAGGTTGAGGCAAAAACTGCCTTTTTTCATCTTTTTTTTTGTGGACTATAGCCCACGATTTAAAATTGCACTGTTTTCACAATTTTGAGTTTCATCTATACTGTGCTATTTTTCCTAACAAGGGCTTCAAGCTGAGCATATATATAGTGAAATTATGAAAAACAACCTTTTGTAAAGGGAAATATCGAGAAAAAAGGTTGAGGCAAAAACTGCCTTTTTTCATCTTTTTTTTGTGGACTATAGCCCACGATTTAAAATTGCACTGTTTTCACAATTTTGAGTTTCATCTATACTGTGCTATTTTTCCTAACAAGGGCTTCAAGCTGAGCATATATATAGTGAAATTGTGAAAAACAACCTTTTGTAAAGGGAAATATCGAGAAAAAAGGTTGAGGCAAAAACTGCCTTTTTTCATCTTTTTTTGTGGACTATAGCCCACGATTTAAAATTGCACTTTTTTCACAATTTTGAGTTTCATCTTAACTGTTATAGTTTTCCTAACAAGGGCTTCAAACTGAGCACACATATAGTGAAATTTAGAAAAATAACCTTTTGTAAAGGGAAATATCGAGAAAAAAGGTTGAGGCAAAAACTGCCTTTTTTCATCTTTTTTTGTGGACTATAGCCCACGATTTAAAATTGCACTTTTTTCACAATTTTGAGTTTCATCTTAACTGTTATAGTTTTCCTAACAGAGGCTTCAAACTGAGCACATATATAGTGAAATTTAGAAAAACAACCTTTTGTAAAGGGAAATATCGAGAAAAAAGGTTGAGGCAAAAACTGCCTTTTTTCATCTTTTTTTTGTGGACTATAGCCCACGATTTAAAATTGCACTTTTTTCACAATTTTGAGTTTCATCTTAACTGTTATAGTTTTCCTTACAGAGGCTTCAAGCTGACCATATATATAGTGAAATTATGAAAAACAACCTTTTGTAAAGGGAAATATCGAGAAAAAAGGTTGAGGCAAAAACTGCCTTTTTTCATCTTTTTTTTGTGGACTATAGCCCACGATTTAAAATTGCACTGTTTTCACAATTTTGAGTTTCATCTATACTGTGCTATTTTTCCTAACAAGGGCTTCAAGCTGAGCATATATATAGTGAAATTATGAAAAACAACCTTTTGTAAAGGGAAATATCGAGAAAAAAGGTTGAGGCAAAAACTGCCTTTTTTCATCTTTTTTTTGTGGACTATAGCCCACGATTTAAAATTGCACTGTTTTCACAATTTTGAGTTTCATCTATACTGTGCTATTTTTCCTAACAAGGGCTTCAAGCTGAGCATATATATAGTGAAATTATGAAAAACAACCTTTTGTAAAGGGAAATATCGAGAAAAAAGGTTGAGGCAAAAACTGCCTTTTTTCATCTTTTTTTTGTGGACTATAGCCCACGATTTAAAATTGCACTTTTTTCACAATTTTGAGTTTCATCTTAACTGTTATAGTTTTCCTTACAGAGGCTTCAAGCTGACCATATATATAGTGAAATTATGAAAAACAACCTTTTGTAAAGGGAAATATCGAGAAAAAAGGTTGAGGCAAAAACTGCCTTTTTTCATCTTTTTTTTGTGGACTATAGCCCACGATTTAAAATTGCACTGTTTTCACAATTTTGAGTTTCATCTATACTGTGCTATTTTTCCTAACAAGGGCTTCAAGCTGAGCATATATATAGTGAAATTATGAAAAACAACCTTTTGTAAAGGGAAATATCGAGAAAAAAGGTTGAGGCAAAAACTGCCTTTTTTCATCTTTTTTTTGTGGACTATAGCCCACGATTTAAAATTGCACTTTTTTCACAATTTTGAGTTTCATCTTAACTGTTATAGTTTTCCTTACAGAGGCTTCAAGCTGACCATATATATAGTGAAATTATGAAAAACAACCTTTTGTAAAGGGAAATATCGAGAAAAAAGGTTGAGGCAAAAACTGCCTTTTTTCATCTTTTTTTTGTGGACTATAGCCCACGATTTAAAATTGCACTGTTTTCACAATTTTGAGTTTCATCTATACTGTGCTATTTTTCCTAACAAGGGCTTCAAGCTGAGCATATATATAGTGAAATTATGAAAAACAACCTTTTGTAAAGGGAAATATCGAGAAAAAAGGTTGAGGCAAAAACTGCCTTTTTTCATCTTTTTTTTGTGGACTATAGCCCACGATTTAAAATTGCACTTTTTTCACAATTTTGAGTTTCATCTTAACTGTTATAGTTTTCCTTACAGAGGCTTCAAGCTGACCATATATATAGTGAAATTATGAAAAACAACCTTTTGTAAAGGGAAATATCGAGAAAAAAGGTTGAGGCAAAAACTGCCTTTTTTCATCTTTTTTTTGTGGACTATAGCCCACGATTTAAAATTGCACTGTTTTCACAATTTTGAGTTTCATCTATACTGTGCTATTTTTCCTAACAAGGGCTTCAAGCTGAGCATATATATAGTGAAATTATGAAAAACAACCTTTTGTAAAGGGAAATATCGAGAAAAAAGGTTGAGGCAAAAACTGCCTTTTTTCATCTTTTTTTTGTGGACTATAGCCCACGATTTAAAATTGCACTTTTTTCACAATTTTGAGTTTCATCTTAACTGTTATAGTTTTCCTTACAGAGGCTTCAAGCTGACCATATATATAGTGAAATTATGAAAAACAACCTTTTGTAAAGGGAAATATCGAGAAAAAAGGTTGAGGCAAAAACTGCCTTTTTTCATCTTTTTTTTGTGGACTATAGCCCACGATTTAAAATTGCACTTTTTTCACAATTTTGAGTTTCATCTTAACTGTTATAGTTTTCCTTACAGAGGCTTCAAGCTGACCATATATATAGTGAAATTATGAAAAACAACCTTTTGTAAAGGGAAATATCGAGAAAAAAGGTTGAGGTAAAAACTGCCTTTTTTCATCTTTTTTTTGTGGACTTTAGCCCACGATTTAAAATTGCACTGTTTTCACAATTTTAAGTTTCATCTATACTGTGCTATTTTTCCTAACAAGGGCTTCAAACTGAGCATATATATAGTGAAATTGTGAAAAACATCCTTTTGTAAAGGGAAATACCGAGAAAAAAGGTTGAGGCAAAAACTGCCTTTTTTCATCTTTTTTTTGTGGACTATAGCCCACGATTTAAAATTGCACTTTTTTCACAATTTTGAGTTTCATCTTAACTGTTATAGTTTTCCTTACAGAGGCTTCAAGCTGACCATATATATAGTGAAATTATGAAAAACAACCTTTTGTAAAGGGAAATATCGAGAAAAAAGGTTGAGGCAAAAACTGCCTTTTTTCATCTTTTTTTTGTGGACTATAGCCCACGATTTAAAATTGCACTTTTTTCACAATTGTGAGTTTCATCTTAACTGTTGTTCCTTACAGAGGCTTCAAGCTGACCATATATATAGTGAAATTATGAAAAACAACCTTTTGTAAAGGGAAATATCGAGAAAAAAGATTGAGGCAAAAACTGCCTTTTATCATCTTTTTTTGTGGACTATAGCCCACGATTTAAAATTGCACTTTTTCACAATTTTGAGTTTCATCTTAACTGTTACAGTTTTCCTAACAGAGGCTTCAAGCTGAGCATATATATAGTGAAATTGTGAAAAACAACTTTTTGTAAAGGGAAATATCGAGAAAAAAGATTGAGGCAAAAACTGCCTTTTTTCATCTTTTTTTGTGGACTATAGCCCACGATTTAAAATTGCACTTTTTTCACAATTTTGAGTTTCATCTATACTGTGCTATTTTTCCTAACAAGGGCTTCAAACTGAGCATATATATAGTGAAATTGTGAAAAACAACTTTTTGTAAAGGGAAATATCGAGAAAAAAGATTGAGGCAAAAACTGCCGTTTTTCATCTTTTTTTGTGGACTATAGCCCACGATTTAAAATTGCACTTTTTTCACAATTTTGAGTTTCATCTATACTGTACTATTTTTCCTAACAAGGGCTTCAAACTGAGCATATATATAGTGAAATTGTGAAAAACATCCTTTTGTAAAGGGAAATACCGAGAAAAAAGATTGAGGCAAAAACTGCCTTTTTTCATCTTTTTTGTGGACTATAGCCCACGATTTAAAATTGTACTTTTTTCACAACTTTGAGTTTCATCTTAACTGTTATAGTTTTCCTAACAGAGGCTACAAGCTGAGCATTTATATAGTGAAATTGTGAAAAACAACTTTTTGTAAAGGGAAATATCGAGAAAAAAGGTTGAGGCAAAAACTGCCTTTTTTCATCTTTTTTTGTGGACTATAGCCCACGATTTCAAATTGCACTTTTTTCACAATTTTGAGTTTCATCTTAACTGTTATAGTTTTCCTAACAGAGGCTTCAAGCTGAGCATATATATAGTGAAATTGTGAAAAACAACCTTTTGTAAAGGGAAATATCGAGAAAAAAGGTTGAGGCAAAAACTGCCTTTTTTCATCTTTTTTTGTGGACTATAGCCCACGATTTAAAATTGAACTTTTTTCACAATTCATGAGTTTCATCTATACTGTGCTATTTTTCCTAATAAGGGCTTCAAACTGAGCATATATATAGTGAAATTGTGAAAAACATCCTTTTGTAAAGGGAAATACCGAGAAAAAAGGTTGAGGCAAAAACTGCCTTTTTCATCTTTTTTTGTGGACTATAGCCCACGATTTCAAATTGCACTTTTTTCATAATTTTGAGTTTCATCTTAACTGTTATAGTTTTCCTAACAGAGGCTTCAAGCTGAGCATATATATAGTGAAATTGTGAAAAACAACCTTTTGTAAAGGGAAATATCGAGAAAAAAGGTTGAGGCAAAAACTGCCTTTTTTCATATTTTTTTGTGGACTATAGCCCACGATTTCAAATTGCACTTTTTTCACAATTTTGAGTTTCATCTTAACTGTTATAGTTTTCCTAACAAGGGCTTCAAACTGAGCACACATATAGCGAAATTTAGAAAAACAACCTTTTGTAAAGGGAAATATCGAGAAAAAAGGTTGAGGCAAAAACTGCCTTTTTTCATCTTTTTTTGTGGACTATAGCCCACGATTTGAAATTGCACTTTTTTCACAATTTTGAGTTTCATCTATACTGTGCTATTTTTCCTAATAAGGGCTTCAAACTGAGCATATATATAGTGAAATTGTGAAAAACATCCTTTTGTAAAGGGAAATACCGAGAAAACAGGTTGAGGCAAAAACTGCCTTTTTTCATCTTTTTTTGTGGACTATAGCCCACGATTTCAAATTGCACTTTTTTCACAATTTTGAGTTTCATCTTAACTGTTATAGTTTTCCTAACAGAGGCTTCAAGCTGAGCATATATATAGTGAAATTATGAAAAACAACCTTTTGTAAAGGGAAATATCGAGAAAAAAGGTTGAGGCAAAAACTGCCTTTTTTCATCTTTTTTTGTGGACTATAGCCCACGATTTAAAATTGCACTTTTTTCACAGTTTTGATTTTCATCTATACTGTGCTATTTTTCCTAACAAGGGCTTCAAACTGAGCACATATATAGTGAAATTTAGAAAAACAACTTTTTTTAAAGGGAAATATCGAGAAAAAAGATTGAGGCAAAAACTGCCTTTTTTCATCTTTTTTTGTGGACAATAGCCCACGATTTCAAATTGCACTTTTTTCACAATTTTGAGTTTCATCTATACTGTGCTATTTTTCCTAACAAGGGCTTCAAACTGAGCATATATATAGTGAAATTGTGAAAAACATCCTTTTGTAAAGGGAAATACCGAGAAAAAAGGTTGAGGCAAAAACTGCCTTTTTTCATCTTTTTTTGTGGACTATAGCCCACGATTTCAAATTGCACTTTTTTCACAATTTTGAGTTTCATCTTAACTGTTATAGTTTTCCTAACAGAGGCTTCAAGCTGAGCATATATATAGTGAAATTATGAAAAACAACCTTTTGTAAAGGGAAATATCGATAAAAAGGTTGAGGCAAAAACTGCCTTTTTTCATCTTTTTTTGTGGACTATAGCCCACGATTTAAAATTGCACTTTTTTCACAGTTTTGAGTTTCATCTATACTGTGCTATTTTTCCTAACAAGGGCTTCAAACTGAGCACATATATAGTGAAATTTAGAAAAACAACTTTTTTTAAAGGGAAATATCGAGAAAAAAGATTGAGGCAAAAACTGCCTTTTTTCATCTTTTTTTGTGGACAATAGCCCACGATTTCAAATTGCACTTTTTCACAATTTTGAGTTTCATCTATACTGTGCTATTTTTCCTAACAAGGGCTTCAAACTGAGCATATATATAGTGAAATTGTGAAAAACATCCTTTTGTAAAGGGAAATACCGAGAAAAAAGGTTGAGGCAAAAACTGCCTTTTTTCATCTTTTTTTGTGGACTATAGCCCACGATTTCAAATTGCACTTTTTTCACAATTTTGAGTTTCATCTTAACTGTTATAGTTTTCCTAACAGAGGCTTCAAGCTGAGCATATATATAGTGAAATTGTGAAAAACAACCTTTTGTAAAGGGAAATATCGAGAAAAAAGATTGAGGCAAAAACTGCCTTTTTTCATCTTTTTTTGTGGACTATAGCCCACGATTTAAAATTGCACTTTTTTCACAATTTTGAGTTTCATCTATACTGTGCTATTTTTCCTAACAAGGGCTTCAAACTGAGCACATATATAGCGAAATTTAGAAAAACAACCTTTTGTAAAGGGAAATATCGAGAAAAAAGTTTGAGGCAAAAACTGCCTTTTTCATCTTTTTTTGTGGACTATAGCCCACGATTTAAAATTGCACTTTTTTCACAATTTTGAGTTTCATCTATACTGTGCTATTTTTCCTAACAAGGGCTTCAAACTGAGCACATATATAGCGAAATTTAGAAAAACAACCTTTTGTAAAGGGAAATATCGAGAAAAAAGTTTGAGGCAAAAACTGCCTTTTTTCATCTTTTTTTGTGGACTATAGCCCACGATTTAAAATTGCCCTTTTTTCACAATTTTGAGTTTCATCTTAACTGTTATAGTTTTCCTAACAAGGGCTTCAAACTGAGCACACATATAGTGAAATTTAGAAAAACAACCTTTTGTAAAGGGAAATATCGAGAAAAAAGGTTGAGGCAAAAACTGCCTTTTTTCATCTTTTTTTGTGGACTATAGCCCACGATTTAAAATTGCACTTTTTTCACAATTTTGAGTTTCATCTATACTGTGCTATTTTTCCTAACAAGGGCTTCAAACTGAGCACATATATAGCGAAATTTAGAAAAACAACCTTTTGTAAAGGGAAATATCGAGAAAAAAGTTTGAGGCAAAAACTGCCTTTTTTCATCTTTTTTTGTGGACTATAGCCCACGATTTAAAATTGCCCTTTTTTCACAATTTTGAGTTTCATCTTAACTGTTATAGTTTTCCTAACAAGGGCTTCAAACTGAGCACACATATAGTGAAATTTAGAAAAACAACCTTTTGTAAAGGGAAATATCGAGAAAAAAGGTTGAGGCAAAAACTGCCTTTTTTCATCTTTTTTGTGGACTATAGCCCACGATTTAAAATTGCACTTTTTTCACAATTTTGAGTTTCATCTATACTGTGCTATTTTTCCTAACAAGGGCTTCAAACTGAGCACATATATAGCGAAATTTAGAAAAACAACCTTTTGTAAAGGGAAATATCGAGAAAAAAGTTTGAGGCAAAAACTGCCTTTTTTCATCTTTTTTTGTGGACTATAGCCCACGATTTAAAATTGCACTTTTTTCACAATTTTGAGTTTCATCTTAACTGTTATAGTTTTCCTAACAAGGGCTTCAAACTGAGCACACATAAAGTGAAATTTAGAAAAACAACCTTTTGTAAAGCGAAATATCGAGAAAAAAGGTTGAGGCAAAAAATTCCTTTTTTCATCTTTTTTTGTGGACTATAGCCCACGATTTAAAATTGCAC